>JAQFZM010001380.1:0-18760 GCA_034695785.1 Galumna obvia | reverse complement strand
TGAAACGCATTCTATTGAGAGTAAAGTCAATGGAAGTATTGATTTATCAATCATTGGAAAAGAATGAGATAACATATCAATGGAAAGGCTATGCTTATGATCTCCAGAGTCAGGAGAATGAGAGAACATCAGACCTAAGGTTTTGTGAGTCAAAGCCGAAATGAATGGCTTCGCGGATAAGCGAAAAACGTGACACTCGTTTAGCAAAAGAACCGATGATATCGTGGATACGATAATCACATATCAAGTGATTATCGCAACACAAAACACAACACAAAACAAAATCACATTTTAATCGTATCATTGATTTATTGAATATCAAATAACCAGACTTTATATTCACGTTATAATAATAATATTAATAGTAATGCCATCGGTGAAGGACTTTCACCAGTAACCAAGGACAATCCACTAATAGAAACACACCATTGAAGGCTGACGTCTGCCTTTACTGCCATATGAGAGGAAACTACGGTTTTTTTCAATGTTAAAAGTAGTGACTCTTAAAGTTAAATAATTTTCTAAATTTTTTATATTTAAATGAACTATAAATATACCTTGCTAAGATTGCAAGTTTATTGTTTTTTAATCTAAATTTTATTGATATATCGTTTCCACCCTTTAATTAAGTCAAAAGGAAAGTTGTGTTTCAAATGTTTTGTTGTTTTTATATACAAAACTAATATTTACTAAAAGTATTATACTCTCATTACAACTCATATGTCTGCTATTTTAAGACATTCCTGGAAAGACTGATCACTATTTTTCTCTTATAAACAGTGGACACACATGTCTGTAGTGAATCGTTTGGGAAATATATTCAAAGCAAAATGCTGTCAAAGAAATACATTATTAAAATCATCGTTAGTTTCATCAACAATACAACAGAAACTCATCAGAAATACTCAAAACAATAGCAAAAATCAGAGGCCGGAGTCATCGCGTGAGTACTGTATATTAAATACATATTTTCCTGTTTAACACTGAATACCTTATTCTGCGCATTAGAGCCATAGTCATGACCTTCGACTCTGGCCAACAATTGATTGAATTCCGTATAGAATTGCTATAAATTTGAGTTTAATTTTATTAGAAAAACATTTTTCTCATCTGTTTCTCACAAAGAGATCCTTTTCTCACATATTATTAGTTAAGTGTTTCACTATTAAGATATGTCTGACGTCTTCACTCATAGCTCATGTGTATGTTTGAGGGCTCTCCCTCTACCTGTGCTAAGAGAGAGAGGCTATGCTTAAGAAAGTGTGGGAATTATAAGTCAGACGTTTTTCTTTCATAAAATTAATGACAATCACTCTGTTTATAAGGAGTACCACAAATGTGGGAATTCATTAATAGTGTGTGACATTCAATTCTGTTCTCATCAGTTCCTCTTCTTCTTATTCTGTGCGCTCTTCGCTATTCTCATCAGTTGTTGTGTTTCACTAAAATTATTATTTCTTTAAAAAACATTATATTTTAGAGTTTAAACTATAATTTTCAGTAAATTTTGAGACAAAACCCATTTCTCTTGTCTTTGAACTTAATTTATAAGACAGCCCTCATCTCAACCCATTCCGGACTCATTACAAAACAAAGGGAATGCCATAAAAATTAAGAGTTAATTATAATTATTATTAGTTTTAGTCAAAAACAATTTACACATTTTTCCCATTTTGTGTGTAAAACAATTAAAGTGTTTTCACTCTTAATGTCATTGAATTTGAAATTCAGCGAAAAAGAGAGAGAAATACTAAATATTTGTTTCAAATAATTAAATATTTCGTTTCCTCTAAACATCTCTGACCTGAAAAGCACTGACTCTGAATACAATTTAAATAAATTTTCAGAAAAATATTTTTTTTATATTTCATACAATTATTTACTTTTCATCAAAAAAGATATAATTATATGAAATACCGGAATATATTTGAAAATTTCAATTGTATTCAAATTTTTATATACTCTAAGAGAGGTTTCAACAAAATAAGGGGTTTTTAATACTGTTTTTTTTCATACTTTGTTTCGTTTGTAATAATAAAAGAAAATATTAAAAACATTAAATGACTCTTAAAATGAGATCAAAGTATTTCTAAAATCAATTAAAACTTTAAGCCTTATATCAAAGGTTGAGATTAAATGAATGAATTTTATCGCATATTATGAAAGGAATACCTTTTTATATACTTTTATATACGTTTATCACATCATTATTCAGATAAATGTATATAAATATAAATAACAAAAGCATTAAAAAAGAGTTTTGAATAGAAATTTTAATCTAAAGTCGAGTCAAATATTTTTCAGGAAAACTAATTAACCAAATATTAGGTTAAACTTTAGTGAAGCTCAAGGATAGTTTAGTGTCCGAATTTCATAGCTAATTAGTTCTAGATATATTTTATAGATAAGCAAGCGATTACATATAGATTATGGCCATGATTATCTTGCAGATTTCATAATTTTAACCGAAAATTAGTTGTTAAATGACTTAATTTTATAATAATTTTGTTTTGCTCTCAATTATAAACTATTAAGTCTGACATTGATTTAAGAATAGCATGGTTAGAATTAAGGTAGCAAAGTGTTACTTGTTTAATTATTATAATTTGTTTAGATAACCTTGCTCATCTCTGGTGAAATTTCAATTTAATGACAACAAAACAATTGATTTGAAATATAAATCTTTGAATTTCTTTTGAAAACTTCTTTTCAATGGATTTCATAATCACTTCATTTCTGGTCTTTTGATTTGATTGAAAGCCTATCGAAACAAATGAAAATTCCCATCGAAATGATTCTCAAATTCTACCCTCAATTCCCTTTTGGCACAGAATAACATTTACATATACAGTGCATTGCCATTATAATCAACTCATTAAGTTTTGGGAAAATAGTTTATATTAACAGTCAGTTAACAATAAACGCAATTATTTTAATAAATTATATTTCACTTTTAAGTTGATTATAATCATCAGCTGATAATAAAGGCAACAAACTGTATTTTAGTGCCTGTGCTCTGTCTTATCAGATATGAGAAATGGTAGGCTCTATTTCTCAGTCCTGAGTCACCGACACATCCACACAATAATTGAATTAATTATCTCTTTATTTATTTTTATTCACTCGAGGTATGACTTAATTCAAATATTAACACAATAGAATACCAAAGATATTAGCAAGATAGTTTTAAATTGATTAAAGAATTTCTTCCTGATAATTATTTCTTTTAATAAATAAGCAAAACAACAATTCAATTCATAAAAATTTTCGAATAAAATTAAAAATAAGCATGATAAAAATCAAAATAATTTATTGTTTAATAAAGATTAGTTATCTGTTCATAAAAAAGTTCCTGGCTATTCATATAAAGTGTTATTAAGTCTTTTTCCGTTATAACAATAATATAGCCATCATTTTATAATTGTTTATCAAGCACAAATATAACTTAAAATTAAAGCCTTATTAAGGTCAGACTCCAGGGTCTAATTAAACGCTTTAATAAACTGAACAAAAAAAGACAAAACAAAAACAAATTAAATGAAACCAAAAATTACTGAAATCTTTCGCTTAATTCCTATTTTATTAAATTAAATATAATCTGATTTCGAAACAAAACAACAGATAATAAGCCATTTGTTTACTGTCTATTAATGAAAAAGAAATAAAATTTAATTAACTTTTCCTTAAAGTTATAAATCATTAAAAAGGGGCTAAAAATACATTTCAATCAAATCTAATGGAAATCATTTTTAAAATAAAAATATTTTTTTTCAAAACTATTTTTTTAATGAGAGATAATATAATTGCTATAAATATAATTCATTTTTTACTCTTTTATTTCGCTTAATTTAAACACAGAATTGAGTTTTGGTCTCAATTTTAATCTCTTATAACAAAAAACACAATAAAATAAATAGTATTTCATAATAACTTTTAGTATTAATAACAACTAAAATCAACTATCAATGAATTGCTGGTTCATTGGGCTTTAAACCTGAACCTTTACTCTTGTATTTTTCTTCAATAAAATATTCATTAATCAATCCGAGGTATTCTTATAATAAAAGGTATTAAACAAAATATATAACGAATTAAATACTACTTAAAGATAAGCAAAAAATATATGAAATAATTTCCATAATTAGCAGACATTTAATTAAGTCTATAATTAATTGAGTTTCTCAACTTTGATGGCACCCGACTATAGGCCCAGAGCTGTGGTACACCTCATATCCAATATCACTGATCGGCAAAAGGCAGTCCCCTATCAATATCGCAACCGATGAATGCCTTCGAAACAATAGAGACCTTCAACTCAAACCACTTATTATTGATTATCCGAAACAAATGAAGGGTTTGGTCCTCAAGAATCCAAGGGATGATAAATTCTATGGATGGAGAGTGGATGTGCTCTCAAAGAAAAAAGCAAGTTAGTTTTTCTTTTTTTACTAGATTATTTTTTATATCGATTTCTTTTAAATCGGAATTAATTAAGTTTATGTCAAACTTTCGAGAATTTCCTTGTTCATTTTTTATGTAAATATTTAAAGCATAACTAAGAAAGGTATTTAATCTTCAAAAATAGCAAGCATCTTTAATAAACAGACCTTGAGCTCAATCTATAAAATGCATAATTCAATAGAGAAAAGTAATAAAAACTAAGAATAAATGATTTGTTAATTAAATTAAAAATAATTTAATTAAATATAGAGATAAGTGGCGGACCACTGGACCATTGCTATCGTTTGGCACAATTTCATTGCCATTGGGGAAAGGCATGCAGTTGTGGTTCAGAGCATACCATTGATGGCAAACACTATTCGGCAGAAGTAAGTCTCACATCAATTGCTTAACATTTAGTTTTCACTTTTCATCTATAATTCACTGTTTGTTCGCTTCGTTGGACACTATTTCTGTATATTTCTTATATTTCATGTCTTCAACTCTTTTTTGATGTGAAGACAATTGACTTTATTCTCATTTCAAAAATAATTATTGTATTCAACCATATCTTAAGACATGAGAACCTGTTGTTTGAACATCAAAAGGGATGACATGTCCTGAGTCGGAGTCCGTAAAAACTACTTTCATTCGACTTTTGTTAACAAACCTTAAAAAAAGTCTAATCTATTGTAAAGAATAAGTGATTTTTCACACAATATTCTTGGCTATACTCCTGCAAAGTTATTATACTTTTTTGTTTGAAAGATGTCCTCAAAAAATCATATCTTTTATATTTGAAACCATTAATACTAAGATTCTATTAAATTGAGTTCTTATCAATGAATTCCTTTAAACCATTCAATCAATCAATGGCTAACGATATTTGTTTTGATGGCATTCCTTCTCATTCACTGAAATTATCTTCTAATGAGAGAAACGAATAACAAGTCATTAGACTTAAGACTCATTACTTAAAGTCAATCAAATGATTGACTCATTTATTGAATTCTTTTCTTAAAATAATCTCTTAATTGAAAAAAAGAAATCAATAAAAATGGATTCAAAGAGAATAATATTCTAAACCTGGTAATTTTAATTGTATCTTGCTATATATAAATCATTAAATTCCAAGAGAAACTGATCTTGTTAATTATTGTCAATCAGCTTCATTTAGTGCACTGGAATAGTGATCTCTACTCTTCACCTCATGAGGCACTCTATTCGGAAAAGGGTCTCACAGTGTTGGGGGTATTCCTCGAGGCCTGTGATCAGCGAAACGAAGAGCTCTCAAAGCTAACTGATTTAATGCCAAGAGTCAAATACAAAGGCGACAAAATCAATATCGATGAGAAAAACATTGACATATACTCACTATTACCTAAAGACAAGTCCTATTGGTCTTATTCTGGGTCATTGACGACACCTCCTCTCTGGGAAAGTGTCACATGGATTGTGTTCAAAGAGCCCATACATTGCACTGAAGAACAGGTATTGAATTCAGTGTTTAATTCATATGAAAAGCGAATCAATTATTTTCTAATTCATTGGTTTTGGTCTTCAGATACAAACATTCCGTCAGTTGTCGTATAGACAGAGATCTGAACTACAAACTAATGGTGGAAATGGTTTTGAGGTTAATATCTCTGAAAACTTTCGATCACAACAACCACTTAATGAGAGGCCAATCATTTACGTCAACGAAAGACATGGCATTCAAATTAAATCGAAAGTTAATTAAATTTACAATTAATTAGTATTTTATTAATAAATGCATTTAAAAGTTGTTATTCTTTTTGAAACTTGAGTTGAGGTCATTTATATTTGTCTTTTTATTGAGCCTGGACAATCTTTCGACCAATTTTTAATTTTTTCTATTCTTGTAAAGTTTGCCTTGTTCATATTTTATAATAAGAAATAAATTGCTTTAATTATTATTAAAGGATTTGTTTTAATTGATTAAATTAGTTAATTACTATTCTGAGCAAGTATAATTACATATAATTTATGGCCAATTAGTTCAGGAATTTAAATGTGCTTGATTAATTCTAGTTTTAAACTGATCCTAACAAAAATAAAAGTCAAAATCAATAAAAATTGGAATTAATTCAAAGAATTTTGTTTTGAATGAAAACATTTTCTTTTATAGGAATTTATTTAATAATTTTATTGATTTTTATTTAAGTTTAAAATCGTTTTCATTAAAAACGATTTTAAACTCATTTCTAGTTTTGAAAAGCGTTTGTATAACTATTTTATGCGTTTTTGTGGTATCAATTTAAAATTCAAATTAACAAGGTAATTCTAATACAATTATTAACCATTATAATTTTCTTGTCAACTAGATTGACAAGTAGAATTTTTAAGTCTCTATTTAAACTTATCTAGGTTAGCAAATTGGAGATATCAATTTAAAGTAAGTTATTTTTAAAACTACAAATTTTTTTAAACTTGCTTAATTTATTTAACCTATTTAAACTTAATTTATTCTAATTAAATCTTGTTAGGTAATTTTTAAAAAATTAATAATTAAATTCTACCAAGATAATTTTTTGAATAAATAAAATAAACTAGAATTATGACCTACATAATATTTTAATCTAGGAAAAAAATTTAAATTAATAGGAAAATTACCTAGTTTATTGCTATAATTCCTAAATAAGATAAACACTAACAGAAAATTCCATATTTTATGCAACTTATAAATACTCTTGCAATCTATAAAATAACCTTGTTTATATTAATAATTGTCTGCAACGAATCAAATCCATTATCAGAGTTACAAAAAATGAGATAATTTAAGGAATTTCTGGCAAATGTCTCAAAATATACAATTATTTCATAATTTTTTGCTTTAAATTTTTTGTCAAAACAAATGTCACAACAATTTTATTCTGTGCTAAAGGAAAGTCTTTCAGTGATTAAAACGTACGAATATTAACAATATTTATTTAAGTATATATTATGAAATTATCAAGTCCATATTTGACATTGCTTAACTCAAAGAGAAATAGCCAAGATAACATTAATTTATAAAAACAGTTTTATTGCTATTTTTAGAGGCAAACAAACAAAATAAACTAGCAAGCATAAAAAAGAGTAGTGGTGCCAGGAAATACTAGCGGAAACATATGTGACCTATACCTTGATCAAATTACTGGTGAAATAGTATTTGATTGGCTCCAAAAAACAAGTAATCAATGGTTCAAACTATCACTCATTTTCTTATCAATTACTCAATAAATTCAAACAATTTATTCAATCGATTTCCAGAACTTCAAGTTTTTTGACGACAAAAGAAAAAATTCATTGAAATATGAGTACATCTTATGCTTAACCAGTGTCTAAATTGAGCAAGGTTATTGTCCGTTCATTGTTTGTCAAGTGCCAAGTGCATATAACTTGCCATTGAGACAATGCTCAGCACAAATTTCTCAATAATTGATTATTTGGTGTTTATATCGCTATTAATCGCCTCCTCTTTAATCGGAATATTCTTTTGGTGGAAGAGTCGAAATAATGCCACAAATGAGGAGTTCCTCACCGGAAACAGAAGGTTAGGTGTCTTTCCGGTCACTTTATCACTTGTGGCCAGTTTTATGTCAACCAACACAATGTTGGGAACACCAGCAGAGGTCTATCAAGTGGGCACTCAGTTTGTTATGCAGTTCATCTCGATAATTATCTCGGTCATTTTGGCGGCAGAGATATTTATGCCCATTTATTACAAGATGGAAATCATTAGTGTTCATGAGGTACGGGTAGTAAACATTCCTTAATAGTCGCCTAATTGTCCCCCAAAACAGTATTTGTCGAAAAGGTTTGGCTCAGAATATGTACGCTTTGCCGGAACCATAGGATTCCTCTTAGCAACGGTTTGTTGGATACTATTGACCTTGCACATTTTAAATGCTCTTGCAACTATTCTGTTTGATTTGTAGATCCCTTATATGGCTGTTGTCTTATACGGTCCGTCATTGGCTCTGAGCTCAGGTAAGGCTTTTTTGAGGTGAAGTTTAAATGTTTTTATTTATGTTTTATTCTGTTCCCAATCAGTGACTCCGCTGTCGATCCCGACGTGTATTCTTGTGGTCGGAATTATCTGCACTTTCTATACATCAGTTGTAAGTCTAGAGTCCATACTTTGGACCCAATGTTTATCCAAAAGTATTTTTAATCGAACACTGAATTAAAGGGCGGAATAAAAGCTGTCATTTGGACGGATGTCCTTCAATGTATTCTTATGTTTATGGGTGTTATCATGGTTTTAATCCAGGTCTTTATCGCATAGTCCTAATGGATAGACATAAAACTTATTAATAACGGATTATAGGGAACGTTAGAAGCGGGAGGTCTGACACAAGTTTGGAATATAAGCGAAGAGGGCGGACGACTTAAATTCTTTAAGTATACCCTTGCAAACTTGTGAATGACCATGCTAATCAAGTGTAATCTTGCACAGTTTTGATTTTGATCTCTACAATCACGACAACATATGGAATGTGGTGTTCGGGACAATCATCTATTGGTCTGCAGTTCACTGTGTTTTGCAAACTCAGGTCCAAAGGTATAACAGTTTAGAGTCACCACAAAAGGCCAGAAAGTGAGTCAAACAAATAAGCATGCTCAATTACAAATGAACTCACCTAGAACACTTTACTATAACCTCCCGGGTCTGGTAATTCTGGCCATTTTGGCGGTCATGTGTGGGAACGTCATATATGTAAAGTACCGTAACTGCGATCCCATAACTCTGGGACTAATCACACGTCACGACCAACTGATGCCATACTTTGTGATGGACACCCTTGCACAATATCCTGGTCTACCTGGCCTCTTTGTTGCATGTGTATTTAGTGGATCACTGAGCACACTTTCCTCTGGCTTTAATGCATTGGCGGCCGTCACGTGGGAGGACTTACTTAAGGATAGGCTCAAACTTAAGAGTAAAGAACAGGAGCTCAACATAACTAAACTTATTGGTTAGAATAGAAAATATGAGCTTGCTCAATCAAAAGAGATGTTTACCTTGTTTATTTATAGCTATGGCATACGGATTGTTGGCTATCGGTATGTCCTTTGGTGTGGGAAATGTGGGAACAGTATTACAGGCGTGTATGGCTCTGGTCGGCACAATGGTTGGCCCCTTATTCGCACTCTTCTGTCTGGGAGTGTTCTTTACGTACACGACAGCACTGGTAGGGGTCTATCCTTTCCATAAATTGCAGGTTAATTATTATTCCAAAACACTTAGGGATCAGTCATTGGTTTTGTGTTTGGAGTAGCCATAAGTCTTAGTCTATCGATTGGATCTCTGGTTATTCCCAGACCTAAAGTATCGCTTCCGACAACTCTAAGCAGTTGTCCTCCGGATGTCCTCCAATACGCCTATAATCTATACAATGGTTTACCCAACTCTTCATATATTGAATCGTATGATAATCCCGAGTAAGTGTTGTATCAGTGAAAAGGTGTCGCCACTATTCCTAACTATATATAAACATGACAGGGGTTTAGCCAAGTTCTTCCACATTTCATATCTGATTTTATCCTTGATTGGGTTTTTGACCACGCTCATTCTTGGACTATGTCTAAGTATTTGCATTGGTATGTATATTAGGTGTTACCAAGTAATTAATCACTGTTAAAATGTAACTAGGTAAAAGGAAAAAAGTTGATCCGGACCTGGTGTGGTCACCTCTCAAACTATTCCCTTGGAACAAATCAATAGATTTGAATTGAACTTGCTATTCACAGTCTCATTAAAATACAACTGGAATAAAAGTTGCAAGAGAACGTAATTAAAAACAACTTGTTTAAAATATGTATATATTTTTTAAAAACAATAATATTATAAACAAGATCAAATAAAATTTGCTCAAATAAAATTTTTTTTAACAAAATAAAGTTATTATTAATTTTAATAACTTATTAAATAGAAATTAAAACTTATAATGAAGTTTTTTTTCAATATATTTCTAAACTAATATCTAATCATTTGATTAAAATTTAAAAAAAATTTAAATTCTTTAAAAATTATTTATTGATTCTTATAATTATTGAATAAATTTAAAAGTTTATATTTCAAAGAACTTTTATTTAATCATAATCAGAGACGAGAAAAAAGTCACGTGTCAAAAAACATACAAACGCTAAATACACCCAAAACAATAAATAAAAAAATAATTATATCTAAAAAATAAAACATTTTAAATAGATTTTAATAAAATAAACAAATTTATTATAATATTATATAATTATTATTATTATCGATATTAATGATATAAACGATATTTATATAATCGATTTTATTGATATAGTCGATATTATTATTATTATCGATATTATTGATATCGTTATTGTCGATATTATTGATATTGATATTATTTATATTATCGATATTACTGGTATTATCGATATTATTATCATTGATATCGATATTGTCGATATTATTCATTTTGACGATAATAATAATAATAATAATTATCTTTTATATTACAATAAATTATTATTATTATTATTGATGTTATTCACAATTATTATTATATTGAATATTATTTTTGAATAAATTGGTTTATAAGTTTTGTTTTGTTTTGGGTGCATGAAAAATTTGATTATTTCATTTCCAACTGTCATTTAGGGTTTAAGCTCTCGTCTATGATCATAATAAACAAAAGTTTATCCATAGATAGCTATTGTTTATTTAAAATGTTCAATTAGGTAACCATTTGTTGTGCTACCTTGATCAACTCATCTATTTGAGCATAAATTAATTAAATTATATATTCTCCATATGGTTTGTTAGGATTTCATAATGGCGTTTTGATGCTTTTCAGTGTAAACACAACAAATTTTGGTGAGTTTTTAATTAATTTAATTTAATTTAATTTAATTAATTTCTTGTTTTGATTTTGATTTTTCTAAATACAGAAAAATATTCTTAATAAAAGGTTAACGTGATTTGGCTCTATTCTGATCAGAAATAATTTAATTTAATTATTTCCTAAAACTCATTTTTTTCTATTTAGATCATAACTTCCTAACTATATGTTATTAGTTTTCTTTGTTATTGTATATAATAAATGTAATTGTAAACTAGTACAAAATATATTTTTTTAAAGTTTAAACTAAAATAATTTTTATAATAATTGAATTTATATTTCTTTAGGGTATACAATAGATTTAATATAATTTATAATTTGAAAAACATATTTTAGAATAATAATATTCTTCTAATATATTTTTGTTGTGAATTAATTTTATTAATATTTTTATTTTTTGAGGCATAAACTCATGTTATTAGGTAAGAACTTGATTTTAAGATAAGGGTTTCATTTATTGTCTAAAATTCTTTAATATTTTAATGTTTAAAGGTTATTCTACTTTAATTATGAGTTTCTATTAGATTTTTATGAAATTGTGAATATTTTAATATATAAGGATATATGACCGATTATCCGAAGTACATTTTCACGAATACCAATTGATTTTTCAAATTTTAAAATACGTTTAATTCTTCAAAACCAGTTTTTGAAATAATTATTTTATCTTTAAATTTCAAAAATATTATATGAATTTATTTAATATTAGGTTTTCAATGTTATTTTGTCGTACAAAATTTTCAAAAGTTGTTTTAGATAATCAAAACAATATAATATATGCTAAATTTATAATTTATGTGATCAGAATCAACGATATTTAATATAAAACAAGTTTTTTTTACATAAAATTATATTTTAGAGAAATCATCAAAATGTATCATCGGAGAAATTTATTACGATAAAATGAACTTTTTTTTATTACATACAATATTTAAGGTGTATTTACCTATTTTCTAAAAACAAAATTATGGCCGATAATGATAAGTTCAAGTGGAAAATTACGATTATATGTACATCGCACTGTTGAAATCAGACGTCAGACATTTTAAAGAAAAGATTAATAGAGAATATACATTAGAAGTAAAAAGTATTTTGGGAATTTTAAATATAATTAATGTAGAAACATTAATACCCAAATTACCAAGACAAACTGAAATTACATTTAATAATGATATTGGTTTTTATTTTATTGTAAATCAAACAATATTTGAAGTATTATTGAAAAATAACAAGACCATATCGAAAATTACAATAACAACAGATATGTTCGCTGATATTATAAATGATAATAATTTTAATAATTTTCTTAACTTATCAAAGTTTGATATCAAAGAATATATTTATAACAATGGTAAAATTATATTTTTTATTTTCATTTGATTAATTATATTTTTATTTCATCTTTCAGAATTGTCTTTTAATAATATCGGACCTAAAATATCTCATATTAAACAATTATTTATAAAACAGACTTCAAGCTTTGATGGAGTTGACTTATTAGGCTTAACACGTTTGGAAGTCAAAGGATAACTGGTGACGAGTTGTTATCATTAATGGTTGTAATTGATAATTACAGTAATTCTTTAAAACATTTGATTATTACGGAATTCAAGATTACAGATTCAGTACGTGTAAATACTCTGATTACTGTTTATATTCCTCGATTAAAAAACTTAATTGAATTAGAATTAGGTTATGATCTAATTATTAATGTAGATATAAGGTCATCGTTGAGACAATTGGCGATAAATTGTACTCAATTAAAGAGATTAAGTTTGTTTTACCTTATAAACAGTAGCGAATGTTTTGATGAACTCAATTCTTTTTTAAAAATTTAAAAATTTGAAACGTCTCCAAATATATTTCTCTTTTAATTACGATTATAATTTTAGCGGAATTGGTTTTTACTTAAATAAATTCTTTAAATGTGAACAATTAAAAAATTTATCACATATTAAACTTTGTTCTGATTATAGATGGTTTACACTCGATTCAAATGATTTTTTTAAAAAAAATATTGTAAATAATATTCCAAATATTCATTCTTTGATTATAAAAGGAGTGATGATAAACTGTTCCGAAAATAGTGCTGAAATTTAACTAGCAATTCTTTTCTATCTGTTATTTACTTAAATTTAACAAAAAATTCTCCTAAATCAGTGATTGAATCTCTATTAAAACAAATTTGTAAACGTATTGATAAAATTTTCTTAATAAGAATCGAGTAAAATAATGTTACGATATGAATAATTATTAACACAATTTTACTGGTTTATATATTATATAATATATTCTTATTGTTTATTTTAATGAAAATTTTAAAAAATATTGCATCTTTAATAATTTTCAAATCATTTTCTGAATAATTCAATAAACAAAATTTATTGATATTATAATTGAGTAAATCTTTATATACTTAATATATTGAATATTTTAACTTCATTTAGAGTTTTTTTTGACTCATTAAAGGGAAGTTTATCCACATTTATGATCATTAATGTATATTCATGATGAAGTTTGAATACAAGACGTTGTAGAGCCTTTCTACCAGACTGACCATAAGCATCGATCTTGAGGCCCATACCAGATATCTCAAGATTTATATGCTTGATATTACTACTAAAGTTTTTAGTGAGTTTGTAACCAATGGCATAAGATTTACATAAACGACTAATGAATTTGTTCGGATTTCTTCTAAAAGAGTTTCGTTTTGTATTCCCTCTAGAGTACTCATTAGTTTGCTCTAACTCTTTAGGACTTAATTAAATCGGAATATATTCACCATAAATTCGAATTAACTCCATAAACAAATGCAAATATATTTATTGATTAACTTATTGCAGGTATATAAAGTTATATGTTTTATAATAACTGATTTTATAAGGATTAACATATTTTTTTGTTCTATTTTGTTTACCGATCAGCCATAACCTCAGACGTTAAAGTGGTGGCGGCAAACAAACTTAGTGATACAGGAGTTGGATGAACCAATCATAGTATGGTTCATCTGGTTAACGCATTTAGGACATACGACACTCTTCTTAGGGAGATGTCTAGTAATCAGAACCGAAGGGCAATGAGTGACCGATAGCCAAAGACCATAGCCAATACGTCACCTCTTACTCGTATTTGAACTGCGGTTCCTTCGGTACGTATCAAATATGAACTTGGCATATAATAAAATTCGCTCAGATCATAAATTACTAAACCCCCTCCTTGAAGTGATACCGCTAATCCTATACAATCAGTGTGTATATATCTTCCACTGTATAACCGGGAAGGGTAAACCATTCCATCTCTACATGCATCTTAAGTATGGAGAGCAATGGAATTTCCACAAGTGGTGCTTTAATGTCGTCCCGATAAAACGACCCTTTTAAGGATGTAACCAACAAAGAATTTTTAGTGGGCAAAACCTTAAATGGCCCTTTAAGGTTAACGTCGAACTTGTGCACGATTTCGACCTCGAAAGCCTTATTGGGTTTCTTGATTACTCTAGCAACAGCCACATTATAACAAAACGAGAAGGCTATCAAAAAGCCATCAGACCTTCCAATCGGTTTTCCTTCAACCACAGCAACCCTTTTAACTCTGCTACACAACTGAGTAACAGCTGTTATTTCGAAACGGTGGTAATTGCATTAAACATTAAACAATTCCACATCTTTACATATGATAAAGGATCCATTTGTAGTTTGAATAATCTGCACCAATGTATTAAAGAAATGATCGCCTTCGATCTCTTGTTTAACTCCGAAGATTACATTTAATGACCATGTCTTTCTTTGTGTAAGTATAAAACAGTTAGTCATACTTAACAAGGCAGTGATATCTACGACTGATCCACCCTCGAACACAAAATCAGGGCAGAATTTTTTGAGTCGAGTCGGTGAAAATCTACGGATAACACCTTCCATGCTCCCCAAGAATAGATGTGTTTCGTCCCAAGCCAGAGTCATTGGGAAGAAATACTCTATCCTTTCTTGTCTATACTGGGCTTTGGCATTATACAAACGAAATCCAAAGTTTGGATAACGGACAAAAGTTGGAGGGAAAGTTTAAACCAAAAAATTGTCAGTTCATTGTTAATCCGAATCCAAGATTTTTTGAGGTGCTTACAATGAGTTTCTGCCATCTCATCGTCTGAATCCATATCCGAATGGAAGTTATCCGTTATCGAAGTTGAGTATAGCAGAGAGTCAGGGACGACTTGATCATACCGATCATCTAAATTGGGAGCCTTTTCTTGTTCGGTGTCATCGTCGACATAGATCACCTCTACGTCTGGAGGTTTCAACTCATCCAGACCTCCGTTGTAAATTTCGTCTACTAATTCCGAAAGTTTACAATCTCTCTTAGGTAATGATAACATTTCTGAAATAGAAATTTTATTAATATAACCGAGTAATTTTGTGTAAAAAGTAGCGACAATGGCTATTATCCCGATTAATTGGACCCGTCTTAAGCTATGCCTCCAGAGATAAAACAGTCTTTTAACCCGATCAAGGGAAACGCGCTATTTTCTTGTTACAATTTCAGTTACAAGGCCGACAAGAGCGAGTTTGATCTACGCATCGAGTTTATAAACTCATAATTCTGATCAACCATTAATGCTCTTATAACTATTACATTAACAGTTTTATTAAAGGGAGGTTTCATCCAACGCCACACACCACATCATGTCGAGGAGCACAAGGGTGCTCCTTTTTTAGAACACGGCGTTCTAAAAACACACCAGCTCAACCGGCTATCCTCTAACTAGAAGGTTGTTTGACTGACTCCTCGACTAGTGGTGGCAGTGTTCGCCCGTAAGTAAACCTTGCAACGGGTATCTAGTTTCTTCTAAGACCTCTCTACTCTTAAAGGGTTAACTCAAAAATTTACCGATTAAAAGTCGTTGGTATCGAATCCGCAAAACACAAATCAGTAAACCGTAGCGATACAACCAAAGCGTTGAGCCAAGCGTTGACGACCAACAAATAAGCGTTAAACAAGAATTTCGGTTAAAATAAAGTATTTTATTGAAAATTTTCCAAAATCTATACAAAGTAGTTCAGGGAACTAACCCATGCTACTGGTCTGGAGCTCAGCCTTTTTATACTCTGAGTTCCAGAACCAATTTACAATCAGGTTACATCATTTATTTCATACTAATTATTTAAGTATTACATAACTATTTCATCAATTGTGTAATTATTGTGTAATCTAATGTTTAGTATAACATTTTAGTATAACTATAATCTAAATATAGAATTAATATTTCAATAAATCTTTGGAAAACCTGCAATCATATAAATCATTCTTACAAATATTATCTGTGATTGCAATACTGGTTTTCCTTAAGATTTCAACATATATTAGTGATGATATTCAACAGCTCAGGCAAAACATATGATGTAATCAAGATATACAATAATCCATAGAGAGTTAATGTATCAATCTCGAAGAGCTTGATCATTGTACTTAAAGGTATAAATGTACTCAGAACATTAATGTGCAATTTCTATAGATATGACCAAAGCTCGAGACTATTTTTAAACGTGTGCTCTTTCTAGTGATGAGCCCACTACCTTCTATCACTATTAGTTGGCATTGAAAAATATTTTAGTTGTGCAAAATTGTAAGAAATTCTTACATCATTTTTTTAATAAAGTGTTCACATCTACCAAAAATTTTCTTGATTAATTTAATGTATTTTTGTTATTTATCTGTAAATTATTCCTGATAATATGCTATTTTATTATTTAGAAAACTGTAACTTAAACATAAAATTTAACTTATATTTTACTAATTCTATATTTTTTATTTTGGCTAATTTCTTATAAATTTTATTATAAAAAGAGCTTAATCCAAAGTAAAATTCTGTTAAAAATTAATAATAATTCAATAAAAAGATTTTAATCAATTGATTTAAAAATATGAATATATGAATAATTGAAAATAAAATTAATAAAATTCCTTCGAATACAATCTCAAAGAAAAGTAATTAATTATTGGAACATTACATACAACAAGTGATGAATATCTCGATAATTATGAAACCCGAGTAAATTAAAGTTATCATCAAAATTCAAATGATAAAAACCTAATAAAATACACCGAAAATACTTTTGAGAAAGACTATTTGGCAAAGAAAAGAAAGGAATTTGAAGAGCTTTTGGAGTTTTTAAAGTTCGTACAAATATTACTTATTTAGCTATCAAAAAAAAAGAAATTAATAGTAAGATTTATAGATAAATAAATATTCTAATATTTAATTAAATATTAATTTAATTTCTGGTGAAATAAAAAACTAAGTCTCAATTATATCTAAATTATGTAAAGATAATTTTATAAAAACAATAAAATTTTGGAAAGAATTAAAGATAAAAATTAGAGTTCAATTCTTAGGAGAAAAAATACAAATTAATTCAATATTTTATTAGAACTAAACTATTGGTCGAATTGATAGAATGTGTAAATCATTTACACAATTTTACCCCTCCTATCCTTCACAGAGATCTATACCCAAAAAATGTTTTTATTACTTATTGAAGTAATGGTCGTAACTTGAGATTATGTTACTTTAGATTTTTTAAACTTTTAAAATATTACCAAAATTCCAAGGGAAATATTGGAACTAATTATTACATTGCTCTAGAAGTTTGGTGAAATGATCCTGATGATACTGTATCTAATTTTACAATGTAAAATATTATTTTTATAGTCTGGGAGTTATCGCAAAACATTTCTTTGGTTTTAGGCAATCGATGAAACAAATGAGAAAAATGAATATATTGTAAATTATAATAAAATTTTTAATTTAATACTAAGGCGTTCAATACAATCTGACGCCTCGGTTTTTTGAATAATTCCCAAGATATTCATGCGAGATTAGTTTTGTAAAATGTATATGAGAGTTCCATATTTCTAGTTTTTTGTCTAATGACCAAATGAATGTCACGTGGCTATATAGTATAAAACTTAAAGCATTTGCAAAGGTCATAGTCACAGCTCATACCAGGGTGAACATAGATAATTTAGTGTATGGATCTCATAGGGGAATAGTTAAAGTTTATTTTCCACTAAAATTGTTGAAATCGGTTAAAAGGCAAAAATGTTCTAGCAATTAGAAAATCACCAATTTTACATAGGTTAACATTATGAAATTTTAGAATTACTTGTAAATTGAATCTTTTATGTTTAATGAGTGGGGAACATTATTTTGAGGAACTTTGTTTCTGGACATATTTTGATCAAAGCCAAGATAAAGCATCCATAAAGCTTAAAATTTCACAATAATTGCTATTATTAATGATTTTTAGAAATAAATAATGTCTTTATCTTTGATTTGATCAAAATATGTCTAGCAACAAAGTTGCTCAAGATAATGTTCCCCACTCATTAAACATAAAAGATTCAATATACAAGTAATTCTAAAATTTCATAATGTTAACCTA
>JAQFZM010001379.1:0-18762 GCA_034695785.1 Galumna obvia | reverse complement strand
TCGGAATTTTAAACTTAACCAAACCTTAAATAAAAAGTATATACAATAATTTCTGACTCACTCATTGTGTCAATCGCCAGATGCACGTGTCTTCTCCTAACTCTCCCCTCTGTGTGTTTCCATAGTAATGATCAGAACTCATATCTTCTCAAAAATCTCTCATAAGTTTATACGAGAGAACAAACGACTGCCTATTATTCGGCTCATCAATGGTCACATTTTTCTGTTCTCCCCCTCCGTCTGTTCCCTATCTTTCGGATCATTCAAATCAGATTTCATGACAAGTAATTGATATTAAACTAAACTAATCATTCAGTATTAGAACATTACAATGAAAATGTGCATGATCATGTGCTCATGTGCTCTTCTACTCATATGTTCGTATATTTCACTAATGAGTACTATTCCTATTCACAAACTTATTAACTCTTACATTCTATTTGCAGATGTATTACCTTTCATTTAAATTTAAGAACAAAGTTTTGGGTAATTTACTAAATCTTAGACAAATAAGTTTATGATTATGCCCTTGCACACTTTGCACACTTTGCACACTTTTTGGTCATATATTACTAAATAATTTTGAGTTTCGTTTTACATTGACTTTTGTTAGTCAACTAAAATAAATGAATGCAAAATTGCACCCATAGTATGGATTCCATACTCATATTATGTCGATCCCTGGCTTTTCCTCTAAAATGGGATAAAATCGTTGGACTTTACCATAAAATTTTAAGTCCTTTTTAATTATCTTAAATTTGTTTGAATTCTTTTATTTGTTTTAAAAATTCTGTTTATTTGAGTCTCTTTTTTATATTAAATCAAATTTTTTGAAATAAAAAAAACATTTCTGTTTGTGTGGGCTCTCAATGCTATCCATTTAGTCATTATTGTCCTCCAATTAAGACAACATGATTTTTCAATGCCTTTTTATTGAAATGTTACCTAGTATGCATTCTAGTATCGTTTCAATATTTTTGAGAGTTGTTATCAGTTTGTCGTCATTGTATGCAACAAATACCACACACAGAGATTAAGTGTGTTTTGCAACAATTCTGTTGTTTTCTTTGCATTAGTTTTAACTCCGAAACGCATAAAAACAATAAAAATAGAAAACAAGAGAATATATGTTTAGTTTTTGGAGAACTCTCTGTTTCTTATGTATCTTCAGATATACTTTCATTGACTCTGAGAACACATTTGCCTCCATTGCTATCATTTGCTTCCCTTCACTGTTTATGAGTTCTTTTGCCGAACACCACTACAGACTGTTCTGATGTTTAGTCGACTATTTCTTAGAAATACTGTATACGACTTAATGGCGATATATTTGACGAATGAATCAATTGATTATTTTCCACATTTTTGATGTGTTTTTTTTTGTTGAAACCCATTTCAACAAATCCCAAACATATCATTAATTTTCTTCATTTTATCTCAAATACTGAAAAATATTCATTCATTGTCTGATTTGCAATACTTTTGTCTACACTTAAGTAATATTTGGAGAGTCTTATCCCGAAATGCAATTGACTTTTATTTGGAATGACTTTGGGATGGCTTTCTTTAATAAATCTGTTGACGACATGACTACAAGAATTTTAAATTCTTTTTTGTTTTTATTTTGTATTCTTTTAAGAAATGCCTCAAAAGATCTGTTTTGTATCAATTGTTGGCAAAATTATTCTTTAAAACAAAGTGAAAGCATATAACAACTCTTGCCATCAATTTATATGTCTGTTCTCTTTTCAAACTTGATAATATCACTTTTCAAAAGTATAATGGTGATTTTTATCCTACCATTTGGTTCATAAATTTTCTTTGAGTTTGTATTTAATTTTATGTAACTCTTCTAAAGTCAAAACTCATTCATCCGTCGATTTTTATTTGAAAAAATTGCTTTAAAACTCCCTTTTCTTTCCTTTTCTTATTTTCTCTGATGTTTTGATTTCTTCCTTTTTTATCAAAAAAATAAATTCACTTAAATTTGATTTCTTCCAAATCAAATGATTACACAAACATGATCTTGCCTTTTTACAATTACATAGTTTATTTTGATTGAAATACATTAAAATATTTTATTAGACCTAGCATCTATTATTTAGTATCTATTGTTTTTATTGTTTTTCTTTCAGAATTTAAACCAAACTTTAAATGTATTTCAATTAATACTTAATAAACAAATTTATAAAATCATTTTTAATGATTTATTCGAATTAATTTGAAATTAATTTTAAATTATTTTAAATTGATTTTTAAAGCTATCATTATTAGTTATTTGAGTAAGGCTATTATTTGCAAGAGTAGTTGCTCTCAATATTTAATTAATTGATAAAAAATGGCCACTAATGACACAATTCTTCCATTTTTGGTTCGACGAAGAAATTAATTCAAAAAATAAGTTCGAAAACAAAATAAATAATAACACAGTTTTGCGAAGAAATGAAAAACATTTTATTAATTACTTATCAATTTATTGATTAAGAGATTTAATTTATTTATCCCTCAGTTTATGACATTTATTCAATAAAATAAAGGAATGGCTAAAAGGGGGTATTTTTCAATACTCCTGAATCAAAAAGTCGGGGAAATCACTTTTTTAATAAAAAATCCTTAATTTTTTTGCTTTAATTTTGATAAAATATATTTAAAATATTACTAAATATATCTATATTTAAGAGAAAACGACTTAAAAATGATTAATTACGTGTTTTTATACAAATTTAGTGATTTTAAAAATATCCCCCTAAGAACAGACCAAAATATCGTTCCCTAATACTCTTGAGATCAGTTTTTTAACCATAAAAAGTCTTCGTCTAATTGTATGCCACAATTTTTCAAAACAATAAAGAACATTCTTTTTAAAACTTTTAGTGAGAATATCCAAGGAGTTATATAACTCTATTTCTAATGGAATATTCATAAAATGTTCAATAAATTCTTAATTAGCAATGACATTTTTGAAAATTCATATAAATGTCATTTTGAACGAAGGATTTAATGAAACAATAAAATTTTGAATTAAACTTTGGGAGGAATGGGTTTAACCAAATATTATTTAAATTAATTGATTGAAAATTTATTTTAAACAAAGAAAAGCAATAATTAATAAATGAGAGCAAAAGGAAAACATTTGAAACCATTTGAAAATCTAAAGCCAGAACTTTAACCCTAACCTATGAATTTTATTTTGATAGTATCGAAGTTCAGTATCGAAGTTCTCGTTTTATGTAATTTAAATTTTCTAATTTAAATAAATTTAACTAAATAAATATTAAGGGTAATTTTCATGTATAAAACAATTCATTCATTTAATTTAAAAATTTATATTCTCTTCAAATTTTCTTTCTATAAGTTATGTTCATTTTTTTTACATTTCTTAAACATTCACCAAAATTATATCTTAACTCTAGAAAAGGTTTATAAATCTCTATATCTATTAGTAGTAAATAATTTGTTTATTCGTAAATATAGTGATTAGAGATTTAATTTTAAATATTGTTTTTAATATATAAGTATAGTTACTAATGATTAGCCTTTGGTTCAAATTATTGATAACTAATCAGTTATTTATTTAATGCTTTAATATATTAATAGATTTTTTTTTCTTTCATTATTTTCTTCCGTTTTTGGTCTCATTGTGTGTACATATCTTTCGATTTTCATTCATGACTTCAATTTCCGTTATTCAAAGGCATAAATATGTTTATGAATTGAGGCACTGAGTCTTACAACTGATTCAAATCATAAACGAAACGATTGGAATAAGTTGTGAATTGTATATAAATTTAATGAAAAAATTTCAATTGAATTGATAATGGAATGGATTAGTTTTCCCTTTGAATATTTGCCAGTTTTTTATCCCTAATTTTAGGCTTAAAATGCATTTTTCTCTTTAGTTTTGGTCCTCTTTTTCATTATTTTTTCAAATAAAATATATAACAAACGTTTGTATTAAATTTCGTTAACATTTATTCTGTTCGTATTCATGGATATAACGGTCTTCTAATCAGTGCTGAGCAGATGTTTGGCTGACTCGTCGGCAACAAATACTTTTGAAGCGATCAATGCATCAAAATTTTTTCCATTTTCTATACTTCAGGCGATTATTCGGAGGACAGACATTAAGAACAGCACTCCCTTTGCTGTAATAGAAAGAGGAGTTTACACTTCGATTAGGAATTTTCTCTTTAACGACACATAAAAAGTTAGGAAAAAATTATTTGTGTTTTTCAGTTTTTGCATACGTGAGTGCTCGAGGAAATAGCACGCGTTGGGCGCGTGTGGGGCCGATAGTGCTCCACGTTTTGTGCCTAACACATTTTATGTTTTATGTGTGCTCTCTCACCAAAACTGCATCACCTGCCAGTCACCATAACCTCATTCAATATTTGTCCGATGCTGTGCCTGTGCTGTGCCTATGCTGTGCCTTTGCTGTGCCTTTGCTGTGCCTGTGCTCCTGTCCTCTTCATTCATTGAAAAATTTAAAGTCGTCTCCACTAATATTTTATTTGATTGAATTCCTTATTATTTATTCTTTAGTCACTTCTCTTCTCTTTTAACAAACCTTTTAAGTAAGGGTCGGAAGTTGAAAGTGAAAGTTCCCCACATTTTCTCGACTCTTACTTTTAAGCCATTCTTTTTAACAAAAGGCCAACATTTGAATCGCGAGTCATATAAATCTGCAATTAATCATAAGATATCCCTTTCCCAGAATAGAGCACTCATTTTAAAACATTGATAATTATCAGTTGTTTTCATGAGAATTTCGAATATTAAGCTTGCTAATTACTAAGGCATGACATTGGCCAAGAGCCAGCAAATAAATTGGTCACAATTGTGTTATTTTCATTTTTAACTTAACATATGTTTTGATTGTAAAACCTTTGAAATGATTGCAATTTTCAATTCTCTTCAAAAAAAAATTATTGTTTAGAAACTAAAAGTCAATAATAATATTCTGAAGTGTTTTTAGTTATAATATGATGTCGACTATACTTACATTATAATCAGACAAATGTTTGATGAGGTTTTGAGGTCTGAGCAGAAGATGTTTGAGAACATTTCCAAAAAGATTTAAAAATAACCAAAAATCTCATATGTTTTAAAGCCAGGGATTGCCATTGGGTTGTATAACGAAAATGCCCCTAGCATCCATTGATAATAAGACTCAAATTTACAGATTTAAACGATATCTCTAAACAGTAAAATTGAATTTTTTGTTGACTTTGAAATTTAATTTTTAAAAAATTAATTGTTTGCCACTAATTCTTAGTTTTTTGCCTTAAATGTCACCGAATATGTTAAATATGAATACATAAATGCAAGAAAAAACTATCTAGTATACGTTTTTCGGCCATTTTGAAAATACTCCCTGTCACGAGAAAAGTACCCAAAAATCGCAATACTCCTGTTAAATAGACCATGACCATCCCTGTTTTAAATTCTAAAAACTTTATCTTTGATTAAATTTACAGCTTTTATACAATAATTTGTTTAAAAGTTTTAATTTCTCTTTTAAAAAATAAAATAGTAGTGAACGACATATTGAGGGCTGAATTGTGCCTAAATTCTGGGTTTATGGTCACTACGAAGTGCCCATTTTGGCCATTCTTTCATTTTAATAATTTTTGTATTTTATTGGTAAAACTTTAAGAATCAAAACTATAGTAAAACTCTGTTCTTACATTCGGTCACTTATAGCCATTACTTTATTCTTTTCTATTCTGTATTTTGTGGAGCCTTTAGTTGTAGTAAAGGGAGATATTTATGGTTTATGCCATCGCTTCACAATTTATACAAAACAACTTTTCCCACGCCTTAAATCCAATGGAAGACTTATTCAACTCATTTTTGTTTAAATGAAATGTTCTTTAATTCCATTTCAAATAAATCTAATATAAAACCTAACATTTATTTCTAACGACTTTAACCTTTGAGTAAATGTATGGCTCTATTAAATGTACTTCAATTCTACAAATATATTCTCGATGAGATTTATCCGAAAAATGACCTTGTCAACATGGCTGATGTAACTTAGACTGTTGTAACAGAAATATTATCACAAATAAAAGTTTTATGAACTAATTTTCTCATATTTTCAATTCATTGACTTATTCTTAGAGGCTTTCAATTAGTGGTGAAGTGTTTGTCCTTTTTTTGTTCAACCCTTTGATAATCGATGACTGTATTGGTTGCGACACAAAATTTATTGATTTAAATGTTAGGTCTATTGCACTGCAATGTTATGTTATTTAATGTGGAATCGATAGGTCAGTGTCTTCTTTAAACATACGATACTTTTGTTCACTACTTTTCAATAGAAATTCATTTAGTATTTTGTATTATAAAACGTAAGCAAAAGAAGAAAAATAAAATAGTCGTCTGAATATACACTATATTTGATATGTTTGATCATATATTATAAGTTTGAGTTAATGGCACCTAAAATGATATTCAACTTTACTTTTTCTCTTCTTTTCAATGTGTAATGCAATGTGTGAGTCTGTGTATTGGCTCTCATGTAATGGATGTGATATTTGAATGTGCTTACAGTGCAACGCACTTATATGTATAAGTCTATATATCTGTATATCTATATATATTAGTATATGACAAACACATATGTATGTATTGTTCGCTTATTTAGTATATATAGTAGTTTTGAACCGATAGAATCGAAGACCGATAGAACGCATGTCCTCTTGTTTTGGTCGAAACATCTTTTTTTTATTGTCATTAAAATAGAGGTGTGATTACACTTATTATTGACAGCTATAACCCCTTCTAACCTATTCTAACCCCTTTTCCATTGATTATGTATTTCCAGTTTTTCTTATGTTTTTATTCTTATTTATAGTCCTCTCAAAGAATTAAAGTCATAAACTTTGGAATTAATTTTCTGACTTCAACTCAGTTTTGTTTTTCGATTAATTTTTCCTTCACTTCTTCTTAAGATTTATCACTGGATTTGATATTTACTTCATTTCTTCCATTGATTAGGAGTTGGAAGACAACTGTTGGCCCAAAAGTGAAGTTACGAATAACAACGCCTTTCAAAGACTTTTTTTCAATTGAAGATTATATTAAAAAAGGAGTTTTTGGAAAAGTGAACGACAGATCAGCACAACTGGAGATGAGATACCTGTTCTTTTTAGCATAAGAACCACTAATTTCCAGTGACGACCACTTTTTTACCATTTTTTTTCTTTTGTGTATTTTATTTATTACACTTCACTTACATCTATGTCTTAAAACATTTTGATTACCACTAAAAACATAAAAAGGAGAGGATTTCCACCATTTAAACCCCCCGACACTCAACAGACGCTCTCCTCTCAAATACCATCAAATAATGGTTTTAATGGTTTTATCAAATTTTAAGATCTCTTCTATTTCTGAGTTTTACCAAAGATATTGTTTTAAATCAAAACTTATTAATAATGAAACTAAAAAAAGAGAGACCTTGAGCATATATTGAGCATACATTGAGCATACACTGAGCATACATTAAGCATACATTAAGCATATGAACATTTTTTTTAAAAAGAATAAAATCTAAGATTTGAGAAAAGTTAGAGCAAAGGGTTTTTTCTCTGAAACCACTCCATAATTATTAGTTAATCTAAAGCTCTAATTATAAATCAATTGATTGATCGCTTATTTTTGTTAATTCAGTATCTATTCGTCTGATCCAAGGTCTGGAGAGTCAGGTATGAAGATCTGAGCCAATGGAAAGGTTCGCATAATTAAGTTATGCAATGTTTGCTTTAATTAAATCCAATACTTTTTTTATACTTATTTTTTTTATAAGTGATTAAATATATTCTGAGTTTTTCGATATAATACATATTTTAGTTGAATTTAAATTATATTTTCTTATCTTTTTTTCTCAAACTTTAGAAAATTTTTCTAATTTTTGTCTTTTGAAGTAAAGATAGATTTAATCCTTTGGAGGGAAAACTCGTTTTTTGCTGAACGACTCTCTTTTTTATCTTTTCTTAAATATATTTAATTTTTCTTTTCATTAGAGTTATTGCACTGAAAACGTATGTCTTTAGATCGCAATCAGATTTCATATTATATTTTAAGTATGTTTTGATGTATTTTAATACGAAAATTGCATTCAATCCAAACGTTTTTTCCTAAAACTTGTGATTCGTTTGTCGTTTGAGAGGAAAGTCCTCAACAAATATTAACCGAAAATTGATTTATAAAAATATTATTAATAAAAGTATTTTTCAATTATAATCTCAACTCATAAATCATTTGACGATTTCTTGTTGTTATTAATTGAGTAATAATTCTTATCTTAATTTTTGTTTCTCCAAAAGGATGTCATAATTCCGAACAAATTTTCATTGAATTCTTAGTCCTTTGCCTTCAAATCATTTAATTACGTATTTTTCTTTAAAAAAAGTTCAATAAATGCTTTTTTTATCATTTGATTGTTTAGACTCGGATTTGATCTTATCGTTTGAAAAATGGGTTCAAATTGTTTGCAAACTCTAAGAATCTTAATATAAATCGAATACAAATATGAGATATGGATTAGTGGCGGAACCAAAATATAGATTCCGGTGAACCAACTGTTCATATAGTGGTTCATACATTTGGAAACATTTCTTTGAAATGAGTTACTCTTTAATTCATATATCGATTGGTTGAATGTCTTTTAGTATTGGTTTATAAAACGTTAAATTCATTAAAATGTATGACTCCTTCCGTATTATTGTTATCAACTGATATGTACTTATGGTTTGTAAATGTATAACAAATAAGATTAGGTATGAGTCGAGATATTGAGTTGATTTGACCTTTTGCTTGCCTTTAGTGCCAATCTTTAGGTACTGTTTGTATGTGTTTGTATGTGTTTGTATGTGTCCGCCACTGTCAGTCAGCGCACAATCATATGCAGCGCAGCGCGACTTTTATTGAACGGCGCGAAAAGTGAGTCCTTGAAATTTTAATGACCGCAATGTCTGATCGGGGCGTTGACATTGAATTGTAGCCTATTTTTGCTTCTCCTCGCTATTGGCTCTGCCTTGTGGTGACGTACCCTCTCATATACGAAATAGACTTTACCAGTGCTTGAGTTCTCTCTCTATGAGCGCTGTTTTACGTTCGCCTGAAGTCAAGATTTTGAATATCGTTTCGGAGAGAGAGTCAGACGACGACTGAATCAGAAAAGGCTTTCAGTTGATTATGAGATTTGTTGGACGACTGCAACCGAATATAATATCGAGTCTAACACTCTCTCCCTCTCTCTCTCTTCTCTCACTCTCTGACCAGAACTGAGAACCAGAGCTGATCTCTGAATAACTACCAGTTTTTCGTAGTACTAATAATCACAACTTTTTTACTCTACTATTCTGTATATAAATCGTGTTTTAGTGGAAAAGTTGTCAGTCAGTGGACGACTTCTCTAATGTATTATTCGTAACGATATATATGTTTTGGATTTTCATTTCATAATAAGAAAATTATTATAAATATTGAAGTTTTTCTGCGATAAAATCAATTGGATTTCAACTCTTCATTGAATGCAATACTTATAACTAGTTTTCGATTTAATATTTATTTTACTAAAAGTGAAAGCATTTCAGCATTTCTTTCAAAACATATTTTAATTAAAACTAAACGTGTTTTCGATCCCAAGTTTTTAGTTTCTAAAAAGTGAAAAGTGTTTTAACTTTTATATGTCTATAAATAAAGAAATATTTATAACGTATTTCAAAACAAAAACTATTTTCAGTTTAATGTCTGTGCAATCGATTGGTATCTGATATTCAACTTTTGCTTAATTTCTTCGTTTCGATTGAGTTTCGCTAAAAAACTAATGAATTTTTGATCCTTTGATTCGTGAATTGAATTAAACGATAAATCGATTAATAAGTTTTGGCACAAATGGATGTAAAGACAATTAGCAGTAAATCTGTTTTCGGGTCCCTTTCAGTGGACACAAACAGTCGGACGCCATATACCGACGCCACTCAATGCAAAAAAGTTACGAATCATATAAAACGACCGATGAATGCATTTATGGTTTGGTCTCAAATTGAAAGGAGAAAAATATGCGAACAACAGCCAGATATGCATAACGCAGAAATCAGTAAAAGACTCGGCAAAAGATGGAAAACTCTTACTGATGACGAACGACAACCTTTTATTGAAGAGGCAGAACGTCTAAGAGTACTCCATATGCAACAATACCCGGACTACAAATACCGGCCCCGAAAGAAAGTTAAGACTACTGCCAACGGTGCCAACGGACAGCCATCACCAACGAGTTCGCCTTCTCTCTCTTCGCCCATCAAATCCCTGACCACAAACAGGCATTCGACAAAAGTGTCTTCAGGTATGTCTTCAGTGGTTAAGAATTCTGCGCACAGTTCGCGTTTGGCGCTATCCAGCGGTCACTCCTCTTCTCCGGCGCTTTCGTTTGCACTCAATTCTAACAGTCGTTTGAAATTTAAACTAACGATCGATAAAAAATTGAAAGAAAGTATCCGTCAGAGCAAAGCAGTTCCGGTGGCTGTCAGTCAATTGACTCCTCCGGCAAAAGTGCCCTCCAGTCCGGGCGCGTCCGACAGTCCCGGGTCACCAGAAAGTGCCAATTTATCGTTTTATGACGACATTTGCTTCGATAAATCCAATACAGAAACTGACGAACTGATGACAGACGACACGACCGGAACCCTCACACCTATCACTCCTTCGACCACTAATTTCCCGACCAATACAATGATCGCACCGTTCACTCAGAATCAGAGCGAAACTACTCAAACAACAATAAGTGGTACGACTCTGTCTCTTCCGTCCAATTCTGGACTATTGATGACTCCGAGCACAAGTAAGGCTTCATCCATGGCTTCGCCGACAAACTCCTCTTCAGTCAGTCTCTCGGATTTGGATGACTTGAGTGACGTTTTGCAGTTTGAATCGAATTGGGCTCAAGAGTTGGCCAGTTTCAACCTGACCCCCATCTCAGTATTGGACAATATGGACACCGCTTCCTCCAGTTCGGGCTCTCATTTCGAATTTCCCGATTATGCGCCAGAAGTCAACGATATTTTGGGTGAGGACTGGGGAGACACAAGTCTTGCAAATTTGATCAATTCATAAGACCTGTTCTGACTCTTAACGGATGGATTAAGCGCTCAATGGATTAGAATTGGATTGGATTTAGATTTTTAGGTCTTATTTAGCGTTTATTATAAACCTTTTAAGGCATATAAAACTCATTTAATTAGAGGTCAGAAACAGAAAATTATTGACTTTTGAACTGAATTTATAGCTGAAAATCGATATTTTAGTGCACAATAATATCCATACAATAACTCTTCGTTCAGATCAAAATCAATGCTTTTTAATATTTAAAAAATGTGCAAAAATCAGAAGTTTTCAATCAATTTATAGTTTATATAAGAATTAAATTCCATTAAATTTTTTTCAATAATCGAAAACAATTTAATACAAAAAAAGTTTTATAATAAGTGATAGATTGAGACGAAAAGATTTTTCAAACAATTAATACATTTATTATTAATATTATTTGTAAATAAGAATTTTCACTCTTTTTCTCTTCGTTTCATAAAATATTTGTTTTTCTCTTATTTTAAATCATTTCTGAATTTTAATTTTTTTTGAATTGCAGTTTAAATTTTAATTTTATATAATTATATGAAAGATATTCCCCAAAATTGGCTAATGTTACCAAAAATTTGTAAAAGTTTATGAAAGAATTGATTATTTTTTCAAATTCATTAATTTTTGTCGTGCAGTCAAAAATTGCACCAAATTTTTATACATAACTATATATATAATATGTTATAATATGTGAATATTTACATATTATATATATATAGTCTTATATATATTAATAATATGATTAGTAATAATAATAATAACGACCTTTTAATGATCGGTCAATAATTGATAAATCATTTGCTGATTATTATTAAAAAAAAGTGTCATTAATTTGTTTTTTGCACAGCATTTATAAAAAGTGGTAATTATTAAAAGTGTAAAATATTTCATTAAAATTTTTAATACTAATATAGTTTTAGTCGAAGAGTTACCTCATCTTATCTTAGAATTGTTTCATTTCTCTTCTTATCACTGAATCGATTAGTATTCTTATTAAGTCATTAATTGTCTTAATTTTTAAAAGAGAGCCTCATTTGGATCTTCATTATTATTGTGTCATTGATTGGTATTTTCATATCATAATACCACTGAATTAGTGTTAGTCTTTTCATCAATTGATACAATCACTCATTGAAACATTCATTCCATCCATTCATTCACTGATCAATTAAAAGGACTGATCGCTAAATATGTTTGTGTTTAACTCGATTTGACAGTTCATATGATATACAGAAAGAATATTCGAGTTAAACCATATCTCGAGTCTAAACAACAGATGAAAAATTGAACTGAACTGAAGAAATCTTATCGCAAATTATTTGTCAGTTTTATTATTATTTTTTCATTTCATTCACTTCATTACGTAATACGAAATGCGATAAATAGCTATCAATTCATTCAAATCAAGAAATCTTTTCGTACGAAAAAAACAAAATACTTTTTGTAATATTAATGTCATTTTCTTTTATATAATTTAAGTTCATTTTGAAAGTGTTTTGAATGCAAACCGATTGAGAAAAGCGATGATAAATATGTTTTCATTAAATTATAATTCGTCGACCAAATTATCAAACATTTTATTCGACTTTAAATTACGATTTTTGCTTATAATGTACTGAAATATCCAGTGCTCTCCTCATAGATTACCATTAGTTTGACTAAAGCTCTACTTTTCCTATGAATTTATTTTTTACAGAAATAATAAAAAAAACATTACTTATATGAAGAGCTCAAATGATTTTAATACAGAATATGTTGTTATTATACTTTTGTTTTTAATTGTAATTAAAACCTAAAAACTATTTTTTTAATTTAAACGTAAATACTTTAAAAAATGTTAGCAGAAAATGATTTCGATTATATTATTGAATAATTGCACTCTTTTTTTCTTATAATTCTTTTGGTTATTTTAATGTAATCGTCAATCGGTTATCATTTTTTTGATTATTGTATTGTTTTTATGTTTAATTTTATGTTTAAATGAGAAGAAAATTTATTTGAAAAAAGACGAAAAATCGCTCATTTCTTACAATCATTTGATTATTATTATTATTATTATTATTTTCTTTGCGTATTATTATTATTATTATTATTAATTTTATTATTATTATTATTACGAATATTATTTTTTGTAGTATATATTATATACGAATTAAATGTTGTTTTTTATTGAAAAAAATTTGTGTTTTAATCCCTTATTAATAGAGAAATGAAAGTCAGTTAATGATTATATAAAAGTTACGAATTAAGAGAAAAGTCAAGGATCGAGTCATCAGTTAAGCAATAGTCGGCACAATATCTTTCAACATTTTCTTTTTTTATCACGATTCAATTTTTATGACTTAATTGAAAATTCAGTGAGTGTGCATGTTGCTTCTGACAAATATGTTTGCTTGTTTCTATGCCATACAACTAATAATTAGATCCTTTTAATCGAAAGTAAATTCCAGTGAATGAAAGTTCCGATGAATTGATTGCAAAAAATCGATTTCTCCGTTTCTCCCATTTTTGTCGTCCATTAGTATTTTGGGCGCAATTTTACGGAATTTATGTTTAACTCGAATTTAGAGCCTATTATTGGTCGGAAAAAAGTCGAAAGATATGAGAATTTAGAGTTGAAGTCAAAGTAATTTTAAAGGAAAATAAATAAAATAAGTGATGACCGATAATAAGCAGTTTTGATATGATTTTGTTTAGTTTTTTCATTAAATGAGACGTAGGTGTATATATATAGTTAAGTCTAGTTATATACGTGCAACAAATCAGTGATATCTGTGCGACCAGCGGTGCAATGGTTGCACTCATAGCTGGTTATTCCTATTAATATGCTTTTCGACAATTTCTTATTTGAATCCATTTGATAATACCATTGGATTGGAGGGGAATATCAAGAGTTGCAAAAGCAGTTCCAACGGCACAATCATTGGTGGCGTTGCAGTAAAGAATATATGGCACTAATGACTCGAATGTCCTTAACAAAGGATATGATTCAGGGCCTCGTTTAATACAGTTCGTGACGACAGTTTGTGATTACAGGTTTGGCTCAGCACTGATGAAGGCTAGCGCTCAACATTAAAACGCATTGGCAATGGTATAGCGAAAGGGCACAGACCCATTCAAGGACAGAATGTGCCACAAACTGCCACTCATCCAATTCGGCTCTTATGCCAAACACTTCTTCCAGAGAAGAACTTTTCGCTTATATTAAAGACTAAAAATATTGAAATTTGAAAACAAATCTCTTTTCAAATTAATTTTCACTTTTAATAACATTTGAATAGAATTTAAAGAATTTCAATAAAATCTAAACCTCTAAGACTTGTTTTCTCTGACAATGAATACAAAAATTGAAGAACTCATGAAACTCGTGTTTACGTAATATTTCTTAATTTGAGCTAAAAATAAATTTAAAAAATTTGTAGAATTTGTGGTATTATTTGTGGTATTATTTATTATTAGAGATAAATATAAGTCAATGTATTGAAAAGTTGAGAGCAATGCAAAGTCGATGGTTTGGTGTTTGAGTTTTTGTCGAAAACCGAAACGATTCGGTTCTATCACTCGATATTCTACTCATTTTAATCTAACGAAAGTCTATTTGCTATCATATTATAGTCAATAATATGAGTATAAAAAACTATTATCAAAACCAAAGGTTTACTTAGATTTTGATATTAATATTACATTCAAACGATAATAAGTTTAACGAAAATATAATATAAACCAAAATAAATAAAAATTGTGAAAAAAGTCACTGAATTTAAACGTATTTAAACATTGAAACATGTACATTCTGTACATTCTGTATATGCAAACATTTTCTACAAGCTTACTCTCGCAAAACTGGTTTTCTATCGAGTATTTCATGCAAGAGATGCTCTAACTTTCATCCTTCAAACCAGGAGTTCACTGGATTTTATATTTTATACTCGAGGTATAGCTCTTCGATCAAATCACTGACATCTTTATCAGATAAGCAAGATTAATTTTTTGACGAAAGCTACCAAATCTATCTAGTTTATCAAAATAATTATTGTTGTCAATTAGATCTTAATTGTTGTTAATTTGCTTAACTCTATCCCTCTTATGTAATATATTATATAAATTAGCAAGGTTGAATTTTTTTGAATGTTTATTTATTTAAATAAGAATGAAATTCAGTCTAAATAACAAGAATTCAATTTTTAAACGAATGATAATAAAATAACGCCAGAAATGAAATAACATTTTATTTCCATTTAAGTCATAATTAGATTAATTGAAGTTTAATTCAAATCATTTTTACAAAAAAAAATTGTTCGCAAAATATTCTCAACTTATTATGATTTGGGCTTAATATTAGTTCATGAGTTGGTTGAGAGCCGACACTTTCATTGCGTGTTATTCGTCTCTAGAAAATAGTGACAGAATTGGCCCAAAAATAATTGTTTGTTTCACTATTTTTATATAAATTATTGGAGTGAATACAATTCAGTTTCTCTTATATTGGGGTACTTTTATGGGGACCCTATTATCTTTTAGCCTCTCCTCAAATGGTAAAACTTATTGTGAAAAGCATTTTCGTGAGTCTATTATCTTGAAAGTCATGTTTATCGCCTTATCGTTTGCACAATCTTTGCTTAAGAGTAGAGATAGAGAGTATAGAGAGTATAGTCCTCTCAAATTCATATACTTTGATCTGAACACCAATTTTATGACCACTTTCTATAAGTTATTTCAAATTTCTTCTAAAGAATAGATTTGTTGGTCTGATATTCAACATAACATATAATATTCAAATGGATTATACCTTTCATATATGAAATGAAAAATTGGAGAAGAATTGAAAATCAAAATTCCTTCGGATATAAATAAAAAGCATTTCATATGCATTACATCGAAAACATTTGCAGTCATTCGGCAAATATTCGACGAATATATTTGTCTAATAAATGGTTTAATTCGTCATTGAATACATCAAAATCAGAATCAGTTGAGGCCTTGACTCTCAAATATTGCACTCAAATCTGTGTTTTGTATAAATTTAGTCGTCGTTAGAGAGGCTTATGATCTCTTGAATTCGTTAATACAATTTTGGCAGAAATTCATTTGAAAAATACTATTTTCTATATAAAACTTCATAAGATCTCTCTCTCTCTCTCTCTCTCTCTATCTCTCTCTCTCTCTCTCTCTCTCTCTCTCTTTGGTTCTTCCCCCCTCTCTCTCCCTCTCTTCTCTGTTCTCCCCTCTCCCGAACAGGACTTGCGTGGGCTGAGCGATTCGCTCACTTTTCTCATGGCTTTTTTAAGATGAATTTCGGCGAAATTCTCTCATAGATTGAAGAGAGAAAATACTGTTCTCTCGGAGAACCCGCCCTTCAGTAAAATTTTATGTGTGTTTTTCAAGTAAAGAAGTGAAGGTATTTTCAATTTTTTCTAACTTAATATACACCTCGAAGGACATCAAGTCTTTATTCATTCCAGAGATGGTATGCCTTATAAACAGCACAGCATAAACACTTTTCGGGGCTTTTTTTCATTGCCTACCTTTGAGTGCATCCAAAGCTTTCTTAAAGAAAACTCTAATTTTTTATTGTATTTCTTAATAGAATTATTAGTATATTTAGTGAGACTTCAACCTTGATCATTTGCCTTTTTTATATTATTTTCTCTTCTGAGGAGTGGAACACATCTTTAGATCTCTTAGACTGATAGACACTCCGATCGCTTTCATTGCATATTTTCTTCACATCAATTATTGAGATGGGCAAGGTACAATCCCTCCAAGCGATATTATCTCTAAAAGAAACTTAAGAATCTCAATACCTAGACAATTTTCCACTAAGAGCTTAATTCTAGCTTTGATTCCAGCAAAAAATCATTAAAGATATTATACCATAAAATATTTGAAATTCTGGTTCTTTTAGTCCTTACGATCAGTCATTTAATTTGAGCTCAGAATAAGAATAAATTGATTTAAAATATTATTACATTTCTCTTATAATTAAAAAAATTAATATTCGATATATAAATAAAATTGTATTCAACCATAAAATAAGAATAAAAAGAATATCAAAAATTTAGGAAATATATTAAAGATTTTTAATAGAAATTCAATTTTATTATTTTGTTTTCAACAATCAGTCATTCAGTCATTCAAATCATATTTAAGACCAATAAATCAATATTCAGATACAGAGACTTCAAATATTTAGTTGTACTTAATGATGAATGCATTGACCAAGGGATATTCTCAAATTTTACATAGAATCTAAATTATCTAAAAAAGTGTGAATATTTAAATTTATATTTTAGTTTTATTTGAATTTCCAATCACTACAATCACTACAAATGTATTGAATATATCCATAAATAATGGATTGACTCAAAATTAAAAGTAAAGAGATGTTGATATGTCCTCAATCATAACCTACGAATCATAAGTTATGAGTCGTGTCCTGTTGTCCACACATTGTTTGAAATATATGCGAACTTTGAGTGAAAATGAAATCCTTATAATTATTAATTATTTGTTTAATTTAGAGAATAAGTCAAAGACATAAGACATAAGACATGAGACATAAGTAGAAGTGTGTAGACCTGACATCAATTAATTGAAATTAACGAAACATTTATTATAATTGTTGTTAAGTTTTCGTGGTTGACATCAATTTATTTACGTATTTCTTACGCCATAAAAATCATGTGCTGTCAGTGGGACTCATCAGTAAATGACATGCAAGCGATCATTGATCGCACCATTTCTGGGATCGATGTTCGCACCCGTTCTCAGGTATTCTAAATCTGGTCATAAAAGGTATGACATTTGCTTTGTTTTGTCGCTAAACGGCCTTTCATTTGATTCTTCGCTAATTCTTATCACTTTTGAGTTCAAATTTTATTTAATGGAATCGATTAGATTTCATCAAATTTATGATCTGAAGATTCACTTTCGCACAATAGAAATATGTGCGGACACATTCTTTTTTATGTTACTTAAGCTATTTTCAGTTAAATGACCAAGTTTATATTCAAGTATATTCATTTTAATAGTAATACAAATTTATATTTGCATATAAATGTTATTATTCTGGTCGTCAACATTTAGAAGATGTCATAGTTCTAAGAATGACATTGGTGAGTTCATTGGTATTGAATTTGTAAATAATAGCTAAGTTAGCTTGTTAAATTATGGAAAATGTCTCTAAAAATGCAATAAAATTATAATTGAGTTTAAATTCAGAGATATTCGTGTTTTTCTATTTAGCAGTTTTTGAACTCTATTTTCATATAAATTAGGAAAATCGGGAAATTCCGGACACAAACAGTCGACTGGTCTCTAAGTCTGTGACATACGTACTAGAGTTCAATGAAAAGCTTAACCAAATATAAGTGCAATAAATTCTTAGTCCTATTTTCCCCTAATATTCAAAATTATTGAATAAATCGAAAGGAGTTGTGATTCTCTAATCATTGAAACTAACCATTGATTGGATGATAACTCAAACATACGATGAGTTGTTATTCGCAAAACTTATACCAATTCGTTAAATACAAATCAAATATTATATAATATTTAACTTGTGATCAGACTTTAAATTATTCGGGGAGAGGGAGGGAGAGAGAGAGAGAAGGA
>JAQFZM010001378.1:0-18765 GCA_034695785.1 Galumna obvia | reverse complement strand
AATTAATGCTATTTTAGGTGAATGATAGTAAACCATCTGTGGTTTTGTTGGGGGCAGCAAATAAAGCATAGAAGGGTTTGTTACATTTTCCTTTTTTTTGACAACCATCTCCCAGTATAAAATTGGCTCATAATAATCAATATAACAGTCATATTGAGGACAAATTCTCTCACAAATGGGTTCGAAATCCATAGCTCTCAAACAGGTTTTATTTGGAAAACCAAATGTTACAATACTTTCATTGTGCCAAATATCGATACCAGCAGAAACAACTCTACAGTTTTCAACAATTAATTGTATTCTACACTTTCGTTTGCAGTCACTTCTGGACACGTATTTAGAGTTGGAATTGTAATTAATACAATTTGTTCGATACGGCTTTTCAAGTAGTCTAATGGCTAAATGATTCCAGGTCAATTTGTAATGTTTATCCCAAAATAATTCATAACCATTAAGACCAAAATGATTAAATTCATAAGAATTATGAAGATATATCCACCAGCCACGGGTTAGAAACTTTTTAATATGAAACCCAACCATTCCCGATGACTTTATCCGAGTCTTTTTCTGTGCTAAAATTTAAAAAAAATTGATTTATGATAATTCTCAAATATATTTTATTTAATTAAGTAAATAATCATTTAAATGTGTACTTGTTAATAAAGAGTTGAATGTAATACAATACTCAGAGAGAGCCATTCTTTCTATGGCAGTATCAAGGTAATGTCTTTTGAGTGAATATATGTATCCGAATTCATCCGAAACATAAATGGATGAGAATATTTCCTCTTTGAGATATTTAGAGTAATGATCTAAAGCCTGTTTACTGTTTAATCCGGTGTTATTATAAATTAAAGCACAGAATGTAAGCGATGGCAGTTTTTGATACAGTGGTTCGAATGTTGTCTCAATGAAAACATTTGTCGGATAATTGAAATACATTTCACAAATGTTGTATATCTGCCAAAAACAACCCATGGACAATAGCATACAAAATATTGTCTTAAATAATAACTCATTTTTATTAGTAATATCCGCCATTTATCTAATAAATTTAGGAAAAAATTAATCTTTGATAATGCAATTTTTATATTATATCAAGTTATAAAATAAGACATTTAATTTTAAAAAATTAATTTATATTTTATTTATCAATATTTTAAAAATATTAATCTTATTGTTTACATGATAATGAATGAATCTTTGAATGAATCTTTATTTATACTGAGAATCAATTTAATATAAAAATGATGTCATTTTTAACTTGAGCTCAGTTTTAATAAATATCTAAAAAAATAATATAATTATAAATAATTTAAATAAAATAAAAAACAAATTGAAATGTTTTATATAATTAAAACCTAAGTTTCTAAAAGAATTAAGTGTTTTAAAAAATCTGATAATAAATGATGTCATTGAAATACTTAACTTATTTAAAAAATATAGAATTATTATAAAAATTATTATTTGGTTTTAAAGTTATAAATTTTTTGTTGTCACTTATTCTTCGACTACTTCTTGTTGTGAAATAATTAAAAAAATTATTCAAAAGTTTTGTTGATATTTGATGAAAACATTTTTAGATATAATTGTATATATAAGTTTATATAATAAAGAGAAATTTAATTTATCATGTTGATAAATATATATTTTGAATAACATTTTTGTAACCATAGAAAATATGTTTATTTTATTAATGTTAATTATATATTATATCAATAATTCCATTCAAATTTTATTTTATAAGACATAATTGCATTAATAATATAAAATAAAAATTATTAAAATTGGCCTCCTATCTGGCTTCAATATAATTATATTCTCTTTAATAATGTTTAAATAACTATACAAAAAGAAATGTTTGACATAAAAAAACATTTAATTAAAGGTCATTTAAATATAATTTGATATTTTAAATAAAATCACATGATAGTAATGTAGTTTATTAAATTATTTATTTATTTTATTTGAATATATCGCAAATTATCTAGATTTAGCTAAAAAACCAATTATTTATTTTTTTATTCTATCTTGTTTATAATAATCTAATTTATTGTAAACAAATTATGAGTAAGATCTCTTTAATTAATTATTAATTAATTTTTAAAATACATAGCTTTTATAGTAAATACGTTAAAGTTTTTGAAAAAAGACATTCAGTTTATTAGAAATTATGTTTATTTAAATTCGTAGTTATTTTAAAAGAAAAATTATTTAAACAAAATTCTAAACAATTTGTTTATTATGAGTACCCTTTACAGTATTTGAAAAGCGCATATTTTGCTCAAAGTCAGGCACTCAAAAAGTAAAGACATCACAAATTCTCAAAACTGTAAAAAATTAAGAGCATTTTATTAGTGAATAGTGAACAGGGATGGCCATGGTCAACTTGACAGGGGGTATTGCTATTATTGACTACTTTTATCGCGACAGGTTGGGTATATGGGGGGCATTTTCAAAACGGCCGCCAAACTTAAAATAGGTGATTTTATGGGTATATATGGGTTTTTTTCTTGCATTTTTTTATATATTTCACTATTATGTATCGTATTCAATAATATTTGATGCAAAAAACTAAGAATTTATCTTAAAAAAGGGATTTTTCAAAATTTAGAAATTCAAATTTACTGCTTAAAGATATAACTTAAAAACTTTAAATTTGACTCAAATATGAGTTTTTATTATGTATTCTCGTATTTTACTTATTATTTACAGTCTTTTATGTATTTTTTTCTTTTACTTTTATCGTTTTTACGAATTTTTCTCCTTTATTTTTCCTCTATTTGAAAATGATTCACTCTTGCTAAACGTTGTTTCATGGTCAAAACTCTATTATATTTAAAAGTACTGAGCGATGACTATCAATAATATCTGGAAAAGTAAATAAAATATTCATTCATTCATTATTCAGTTTTTATACGAATGGAATTTTAATTTTTCATATAATTTATAGTTGAAATCTTTATTGGTTCATTTGTTTTAGCGCGAACTTTAAATGATCCTATCCCTATACAAAACTCGTGTTAATAAAAAGGGAAAAGTAACCAATAGAGTGAACCAAATCTTCATCTCCGATATGGTTCCCATTATCGATGCCAAATTTTATAAATAAAGAAAAATAAATAAGTTGGTTTCATCCTGGAGGGCCATGGTTTTTAATTGATATTACAGGTTATAAAAAATTAAGAGCAATAAAAAAATATTTTTTATTTAAAATATTAATCTAATTTATGTCTAGAATTCGATAAAAATTTCAAATTTGAGCTAGATTAAAGAATAAGAAAATTAAAAGTGGTTAGCTTTAATTGCATTTTTTAATTACAATTTTTTCGTGGCTAGGGGATACCTAAAATATCTTTTGTACCTTCTAGTTGGCTATCACTAGATTTCGGGAACAACTTTTTTTTACAGTAACAGGAATTTTAATATAGAATTCCTGTAACCTCTTACAGGAATTGATTTAGCAAGGTTATTCATAAAAATTTAATATTTTTTGGTTATAATTAAGTAAAACTTGGTTAAATCTATTAATCTTACCGAGTATAATTTTATAATTATAATTTATAATTTAATTAATTAAAACTTTAATATGAGCCCGTATAGTCATCCCTTGAAAGTGATCGGCAAACACTCGTCACCATATGCCGCCTGAAATTTCCTGTATGACGCTAAAATTTCCTGTAAGGTTACAGGAATTTTAATATGAAATTCCTGTAACCTATTACAGGAATTGATTTAGCAAGGTTATTAATGAAAATTTGATATTTTTTTGTCATAATTGAGTAAAACTCGATTAAAACTATTTATCTTACCCAGTATAATTTTAGAATTATAATTATAAATATAATTAAATAAAACTGTTATTTGAACCCGTAGAGTTACCAATTGATAGTGATCTGCATCCACTCGTCCCCATATGCCGCCTTAATTTTTCTGTAATAGGATACAGGAATTCCATAAAACAATCCCTGTTCATGTATTAAAGTCTGTCTCATAAACCCTTGCCTATTTTTGGTTTAAATTAATGAAGTTTTCGGCAATAAAAAATAGAAAACAAAAGCTTATTAAGACCATGATCATTTTTAAGATGCCAAACATATTTTCCAACAGTATTTGTTCGTATATTTGTTCAACATTTGAATGGATGTCAAATATAATATCAGATTTTGAAAGTACTTTTCTTAACTGCATATCGTATATTCCGGTTGTCGCGTATAGTGATACCCTGGTAAAAATGAATTAAATAAATCAAGAACATATTCTAGGTAACTTACTTGTGTTTTATCAAGTTCCTAAACTCAATATTAAGTTTTTTACTTAAACCAAGTGTTATCAATAATGGATATCTATGTTTTTCTTCCAAGAACCTTAATTTTGTACTAGAACCTTAACTTGTAGTAATTTTTATGAAATTTTAGAAATTATCTTGTTTTGTTAATGTGATAAATAATTATTTCTTTTTAAATTTTTAAAAATTATTATTATTTAAATTTAATAATAAACTTGCTTACTTTTGCCCATTAATTTTCAAACGAATATGAAATAAATATTCATAATTCTTGCAAGATCATTTGTTAAAATATTATAAAATAATTTAATAATTTTTTAAAATTATTTTTTTATCCTTGTTAAAATAATAAATATGGATTTATTTTTTATATTTTTAAAAATAATTATCATGTTAACTTTTATTATAAATTAATTTACCTTTGCCCAAAAATAATCCAGTAAATATGAAAAAATGTTTAAAATTCTTGCTAGAACATTTTTTACATTATAGGAGAAGTAAATGTCCAAGATAACCATTAATGAAATTGAGATAATTAAAAGTATCAAGAATATCACCCAGCCCTGTTCGTCAAACACCTTAATTGAACTTAACTCGGCAAATGACCATGTATCATCAAAACGAACTATTGGGCTAGGATATTCTAAAGCTAAAGGCTGGGTGAAATCTATTAAATTTTGAAGCACAGTCTCAAGTAACAAGATAATTTGTGTTCCAATAAAATCTGCTTGCTTTAATAATGTATGTTTTAAAAATTAAAAATAAATAATCAAGTTAGTCTTACCCCATTTTGAATTAGACCAATTAGTCCAAACCAATTTATATTTTTAGCTTGATAACTAACTTTTTCGGTATATCTTATAAACTCATAGGTAAAGTTCAAAGAACTTGATAAATAATTGAGAAGGTTGCAAGTTATTCCAGTACAAGTATTATTATCTTGGTTATTACTTAAAAATATAAATGGTGGAAAAGTTGATCCTGTTAAAACTAAATGTGAGCTCATTTTTATTTACTATAAAAAATTTAAATAAAATATTTTTATCTAGCAAATATTTGAAATAAAATATCGAAAAAGTTATCTAGATTAAAAATAAGTCCTTATAAACACATTTTATAAAACTAACCTTGATAATCGATAGCAATAAAATATTCAGTAATATTTCAAAATATTTCTTAAATAATTTTTTCAATACTTGAATAATTTATTCTAGATATATTTATAGATGAAACCCTGGTAAAATAAATTAAAAGCTATACTTTCTTATAGATATCTTTGAATAATAATAATTATTATTTATCTGTATTAGAGCATTATGTCCAAATAGTCAATTTTTATCCACTTTTAGTGGTTATTCTATGTTACGTAAATTAGCTCTTTAAACCTATTCATATAAAACATTATATTAAATTGAAAGAATTGGACTAAAATTACACTAAAATGGCTTTAATTCTGCAATAAACTTGCAAAATAATGTTACGTTCAATTTTAACTTAGATCTAATTTATTAAAAAATTAAAACTTGCACAATCAGTAAGGATAATAAAATATTTCACCCCATGGGACAATTTGGACACCATTGTATTTGAGAAATAACAAAGTCAAAATAGTATTTCAAAAATATTTTAGATCATTATTATTGCAAAACATAACTATCATTAGCAAGATCCCATAAAAATTTTAGCAAATTATTATTATTTAATGATTATTACATTAAATATTAATAAAAGAATATAATTAATATTTTATTTATAATTAGATAATTTTAAAACTTTTCGCAAGAATAATGTTTATATAAAAGTTTACACAAATGAATATTGGGTATAACCTGGAGTATTTATTAGTGAGTAAAATCCTAGATGATTTTGCCTTATGAAAATAGAATTTTTAATTTTTAATTAAAGAAATAGAATGAAATATCAAAAAAAGATTACTTTATTTAATTTATATATATAAATTTCTATAAATTTTTTTATAATTTACAGCTTATTATTTATGATGTCTCTTAATTTTCCTATTATACATTTCTCTTTTATTTTTCTTGCCGATGCGATGGGATGGCATGCGGTTGATCACAGAGTTTATTTTGGCTATAACCCTCACAGATGGCCATTACTTATAAAAACTGATAAAATTTTCAAATTGATCAAAATTTCTAAATTGAATAAAATTAGTTTAAATCAGGAAATATTGTTGAAATAACATTGTTTCTAATATTAAAAATTTGAGTCTATAATGAGTGAATAATTTGGAGTGAAGTTGTGAATCATTGTTGAGTCACATCCGTTGAAAGAGTAGTGTGTGTATGTGTACTAAAAGGATAATCTTCGTCATTTCGTTTATTGAAAGGTAAGATTTTCCAACTATAAAGAAAATTTTATCTTTTCAAATGATTATTTTTAATTTTATTTATTTCCCATGGTTAAATATATAAGAAATTATATTATATTTAATAATTTCAATTGAATAACTAATAATAGAAATTAAATGACCAAGCAATAAAATTGATATAGCATTCCTGAAGAATTCATCTAATTTAATTGATTCAACGTAATTAGAATTATCATGCATAATAAAATATTTTAATTGTTGAATTCTATTGATAATTCGAATAACCATATTAATAATATAAACTTGGTGATCTGTGAAACCGGTTTGGTATAATTGTTTGAATCTAGAAATTTAATAAATTAATCTAGTTATTTTATGAAAAATATCAAAAATCTTACAAATAATCAAGTATCTTCGCCAAACCATTGTTTTTATTTACTTGAAAATTCCATATTGTAGGGATATATTTTTGATCGAGCACAAATAATTTATCTTTTTTAATATTAAGTTTGTCAAAAAGTATTTCCTTAAACCCTGAATCACAAAATAATATTATTTTTCCTTTCATTAGGGATTCGATATATTTCTTATCTTTAAAGAGTATTTCAAACTTTTCTTCACTATTATTAATTTGACGGTAAAAATTTTGCCCCCTTGTTAAAATTTCACTAAATAATTGCATTCCAGGTATTTTATTCATTTTGACCATTTTTAAATTTCGTATATCAGCTAATATATCAAGTTCTTTTTTAGAAATGATATCATCAAATGAGTTTATTATTGGATGATATAATTTGATTGCATAAGTGTTGAGCAATAAACCACCAAGGGCTTTATTTATAATTGTTGTTATTAAAATGATAATCGAAATTAATATTATTGTGGTAAATTTTTTTAAATAATTCAAAGAAATAATATATTTTAAAGAAGAATAAATTCTTGCAGATTGTTGTAATAATATCATTATAATGGCTAAAATTAAGTTGCTCGATGAATTTATCAATTGTTTTAGAAGTAGTTTTATTATTATTATTGAAAATAATATATAGAGCCAAATCTAGTAAGATGATATTAAAATAAATATGAAAATTTAATTTTAATTTTTTATATAATTTAAAAATAAACAACAATAATATTTTTAACTAATTTTATATATTTCCAATTTATTAAATATTTCATTATTTTTTTAAAAACTTTACAAAACTAAAATTATTTGTCGTTTTTGAAATGTGAACACAGAAAAAATATTGTTTTTTGAGAGATATTGTTATTCTTTAACCTATTTATTTTGCTTGTTTATCGATTTTTCTGCATACTTTAGTAATATTTAATGTTTTATTTATAATATTTTGATTCATTTTTTCAATTTTTATTAAATATAAAGTAAGTTAATTTTACCTGATAATCAAAAAGTTTAAACAATGATAAATATGATTGGTCAGTTATGCTATTAAGTCCGGCCACTATCTCAAATTGATACATATACCTCAAAGTTGTAGATAGATGAATTTTATTGTCAATAAGATTAGTTGGAGACAATTCGATAAAATAATGTTGATTATCCTATTAGTAAAATAATTTTAATAGAAATTTAAATTTAGAAATATCATAAATCATTTTATTTAAAAGTTCTACCTTGCTCCTAAATTCAAATGGATATAATATTATATTATGTTCAAGCTTGCACATTATATATTTAAGTAAAGACAAAATATAACCATATACTAAATTCTGTTCATAAAAATAAATTAACTTATAATTTTTAAATTATTTTACCCCATTCCATAAAATATAAATTAGAAAATTTTTTGAGCTAGAGGAATCTAATTTACAAGTATATTCTGTTTTGAATTCAAGCTTAACGAATGGAATAAAATCAAAATACATGTTTTCAGGCATCAAATACAAATCACGTTGTTGCATTTTTTGATGAGTCAATTTTAACTATTAAATAACATATTATGATTATTTTAAATTATAATTTTATTCGCCAAAATATTAATCTAAAATAGTTATTATGTATTTCGTATAAAACAGTTTTATATTGTTTATTCAATTTCTTATTTATATTTGCATATAAAATAAAAATAATTAAATGTTTTATTTGTTAAGTTCGAAAATTCATTTTCTTAATAATATCCATTTCATTTATCTTCAGAAAATATTTACCAAGTGATTGAAAATAAGATAACAATAAATACTCGATTTAAGCTTACGTTATTTTGGCTGATTTTGATTTAAGCTATAGATTTTATCTGCACCCACCGTTCCTATGAGTTCTATAATGTTAAGCGAACTTTAATTAAGCCAATTTAATATAATTGGAAACTTGATAAGTTGGATTTATACTTTTAACACTAATTTCGCTTAAAATTAAACTTTTGCAACCTTGAAATGAATGTATGTTTTACTTTATATTGTTGGGGTCGAAATTCAAACAAGGCGAGCTTAATAATCAAACAAAATTCATTTAATTTAATCATAAAAAATGTTTATAAATTTTTTAAAAATAAATTTCGATTTTGATTAACATCTCTAGTTTTTACTTAATTTATCCTTTGATTTAATACTTTTTAATAATAATAAATTTAATGGCAGGGCTCTAATTCCGACTACAACAATATAAAGTAAAACATACATTCATTTCAAGGTTGCACAAGCTTACTTTAAATCATATAATTTAGAAATATATTTCAATAAACTTGTACAAGTATATATAATTTAATTCTTATCTCATTTATGTACTGATTCTGTTGAGAAAATAATAAATATTTATAAATCTGAAATTAGAGTTGTATTTTAAGAAACATTAATCGCATTCTTATTTCTTAAAATAATTAAATTTAAAAGCATCTGCACTAAAGAATTATAAAAAATAGTAAAATATTTATTCCTCATCGACAAATTATTTATTTATATCAAAAATAACTAATTTTTCTAAATTATTGCTTTTTAATCGATTTTCATTAAAAATTTTCTTATAAATTGATTTAAGCCAAATTTTATTTAAGCTTATAATTATTGGCGCACCAAATATCAGCCTGATTCGAGTAGTTATTGTAATTATTTCAACATATTTCAAGAAATTTTATCGGAATCAATTGATAGCTTTTAAATAATTATTATATATTTAAACAAGGTTACCATGGTCACAAAAGAAAAATAACTAAACTTACGTAATATATGGCAAAACACATTTAACCTATATTATTTGATTTATATCTAACCAAGAAAATTGTGTAATCCAAATGAGTATTAGTTATAATCAGTGATGAAAGTGTGACCACAAGCAGTAACCACAAAATTTTATCTGTTGAGCCCTCCAAATAAAACTAACATCAAATAAGGGAAAGGATTAATAGAATTTATATCAGAATTGACACCATTGATACAGCAGGGATGGCCACGGACCAAAGTCACAGGGGGGGGCTATACCAAAAATATTTTCCCCAGTGTAGAGGGGGGTATATTTTTATTGCATTTTTGAACTACAATTTTTTTGAAAAAAATTTAAAAATTTAAATATTCTTTTAAAAACTGTAAATATTACGTTTTTATGTATTTTTATCACTTTTTGACTATTTTACTTATATTTCACAGCTTTTTTATTGATTTTATCTTTAAAAACAGCTTTTTTTTTTCGTAATTTTTTTCTGATTATTCTCTTCTCACCTAGAGGAAAGGGTATCCGAATTTTCGCGACAAGGGGGTATTTTGGCTAAACCCTCCCTGTGGCCATCCCTGTGGGGCAGTGCATTCAACACAGACAGCATTCATATCACAGTCGAGCCGTGTTGGAACACAATTTAGTTCTTCACAAATAGTAATACATTCATCTTCTGTTTGAAAGACATTGAGCACAAGATTAACATTTTCGAATATCTGAAGATTAACCATGACTAGAGATAATCTAAAGAATTTGTATAATTCATATATTATTAAACATTTAAAGATAAATATTGAGCGACAGTATAATTGAAAACATTCCGGCATATAATTAGAGCTTGACTATCCATCTCTCCACTACTCTTGGATTTTTGCGGCCGGTTAGCAGGTTAAGCGAGAACCCCATGGAGATCAGGACAATATAAAGAAAGGGGCTAGAATTTCCTCTAGGGATCGGTTAGCCGGAACGGCTGCACTTATAGCGGTGCTCTTCGCTTACCAAAAAAAGTGTTTTATAATATTATATTTCTCGACTCATTGACATTTAAATATTTTGCATTTACAGCTTATAAAAAAATATTTATGATTTATTTTCTAATAAAATAATGAGATTAGATCAACTTTTATTTTTTGTTATCAAGTTTCTTTTATTTTATAATAAATTTGAGTAAAATTTTATTTTTTATATAGTATATTTTGAAATTTTCCATGGTAATTAATATAATACAATTACATAATTTAAAATATTTTTAATTAATTAATGGTTTGATATAAAATTATTTTGCTTTAAGAGTTTTGTTTATTATTTTATCTAGTTTTAAAAATAAAATTTAGGTAAGGGTGAAAAATTTATTGTAGGTAGGCGGGGCTTAAGAACTTTTCAAACGTGAATTACTTTTGCATCAAGCATGATAAAATTATTTTAATTTCATATTTTAATTTAACTTCATGAGAGGTAAATATTTTGAAAATTTGGTGGGCGTGGCTTAAAATTTTGAAAATGGGCGCGGTTTTCAAGTGGGCGGGACCTAGGTTGTTTAGAGGATTTTTTGAAGCCCTAGTTATGCTGATTATAAAAATATATGTGTTTGGTCAAAAATTCAGGATCGGGCACTCCTTCACTCGGGCCTCGGTTGAGGTCTTCAAAAGACTCAAAAGGTTGCCCTTTGACTCTTGCTTTAAATATCACACCGGTGTCTATAATTATAAAGCGATGAATAAGTTAACGTCAAATATTGCTTAAAAATTCTACAATATCGCGATTATCTGTTCCAGCAATATAATAAGAGATAAGTTTATTTTATCACAAATTACTCCAAAAAAACAATTAATATTTGAATTCAAATTTTTATAAAGGAATCAAATCCTTTAATAAATTTGATAAATTATCTTTAGAGTTAAGACGGAGTTATTTGCTCAACATTTTTGGAGATTTTTCTCAATTCTTTAAACTCATTATAATTTTATTCATTATTTTAATCATATATTTATTATTTTATAAAACTTAGTTCGTTTTAGGTATGATGTTTTAACTAAAATTAAGTCGATTCTAAGTTTAAATAAAGGAATTTAATTCATTCAATATATTTAAGACGTTTTTAGATTTGCTATCATTTTTCATCTTCCCAATAACGTCAGTGTTATTATCTGCCAAGTTCAAATATTTTTTCAAGTGTAAATTTATTTCGAGTGTTTAGTCATTTTTTATTGTTTGAATTTTATTTAGTAGATTGTCAATTATACTTGCAATTATATGTGTTCAGAACACAGTGTTCTCATTTGATCGTTTTCATCTTTTAATTTATAATATGTAGAGAGACGAACTCAAGTGAATCTCCGATTTTTAATCATGACCTAAATTGTATCCAACATCACGACCTAAACTAAACGAGAACTGTTCTGATAGTTCTAAGATGTGCTGTCCGGGAGAGTGCGATAATAAATGTGTCTAAAATTCTATGATTTGACAAATATTGTATTAAATTCTGAAGAATTATTTTAAAATAAATTTAAAATCAAAATAAATTTTAACTTTTAATTATTTGTCTTTCGAATATCCTTGATAAGTATGTTTTTGAGTTTGGTAAATCTAATCACAAGTATATTTCTTGTTAATTTCAAGAGAAACCTAGGGAATGAAATCAAAATATATGTTTTCTGGAATCAAATGAAAATCACATTGATTCATTTTTAGATAAGTCAAATGCAAACTAGTAGATTTAAAATTAAGTTATTTATTAAATAAGATTTTTTTAAATAAAGTATTTTTCACTACATTTACATAGTAAGTGTAGTATATGTAATCGTTTTGCACCCGCCCGCCCGCCCAATCACACATTCTACAGGCTTTTTCACCCATTCTAAAGGCCCACCAACAAATTTTTAGGCACAATCTCCCACTCTACTAGCTAACCCAATGTCGATTTTTTGAAAGAAACGTAGTAGTGTCTGTAAGCTGTGATATCCATCTCTTGGGACCAACCCTTTTGTTAGAAACGGGAAAATTTCGCTTTTTTGATGGGATCGGAGAGGTGTGGTATTCATTAACAACCTTCTTTTTTAACAACATTTTGATATTAACGGAAAATTTCGTCTTTTGAATAGAAGCGAAAAAAGGGTGTAGGCTCTTAAATCCTTCTCTGGTTACAAACCCTTTTGTAAGTAACGGAGACATTTTGTTTTTTAAAAGAAACGGAAGGGAGTGGTAGGCTGGTATATCCTTTCCTTTTTGCCCGCCTTTTTGATAGTAACGGAAAAATTACATCGTTTTGATAGATGGGGAAGAGTGTGTATGTTTAACCTTTTATATCCCTCTCTGGGGAGCAACTCTTTTGTTAGTAACGGGAAAATTTACTTTTTTGATAATTTAGGAGAGAAGTGATAGGCTTTGATAAACTTCTCTTTTGACAAACCTTTTTGATAATAACGAAAATATTTCGTCTTTTTGAAAGAAGCGAAAGAGTGTGTGTGTGAGTAGGCTCTTAAATCCTTCTCTGTTGAACAACCCTTTAATGGTACCGGAAAAATTTCGTCTTTTTGATGAAAAAGAAGGAGTTTGTTTAGGCTAGGAAATCCTTCTTTTGGGACAAACTTTTTTGTAAGTAACGGTGAAATTTCGCTTTTTGATAAATTAGGAAGGAAATAATAGGCTATGATAAACTTCTCTTTTGAACAATCTTTTTGATATTAGCGGGGAATTTCGTCTTTTGGATAGAAAATGAGAAGTACGTATAAGCTGTGATATCCTCCTTTTGAGACTAAACATTTTATTATTAACGGAGAAATTACGCCTTTTTGAAATAAAAATAAAGGATTTGTAGGCTTTGCTCTCATTGCCAATCACTCACATATCAAATTACAAAAAACTAAAAACAAAGAAACCCTAACTTGCATAGGAAACATTTTAAAATGCTTGACTATATTTTTAGCTGGACTAAATTAAATTGCTATTATATTATTTTGATAAAAGCTCGTAAATGTAGTGAATATTGGCTTTGCCTCAAACCTTGTTTATTTAACAGATTCTGTAAATAGAATAGAATTTTATTTATTTTTAAACGGTTTTTGATTTAACCAGAAACTGATAAAACCAGACAATTATAACTGCACCATTGATCTGGTTATATAAAAAATCTTTATTTGTGAAACATTTGCCATATTTATAATAAATTATTACATAAGTAAACCAAAATTTCTGAATATAAACATATAATAAAAACATTTTAAATCAAATAATATAAATGATTTTCTATCAAATGAAAACCACATCAAGTTCAATTTACAATAATATGAAAAGAAAGTATAAACTCATGAAATGGTTTTATTAATTATTTCAGGATTGAAAAATGAGTTATTTTGAAAATGACGTAAAATTTCTTAAAACACATAAAATACATTAAATAATTAAAACAACTAAGTATTTTTAATAATTATTTTATTCAGGAATGAAGAATTAGGAATATTTTGGGAAATGCCATTAGGAAAAGCAAATTTGACAATATTTAAAAAAAAGTGAAAGAAAATATTTCTTGAAATGAATTAATTACTTTAAATGAATATTATTTTTATGTATTTTAAGTTCAGTCGAAGTGACGAAAGATTTGTTACAATTATTTTCATTACATTTAAATGATTTTAGTTTTAAATGAATTCTTTTCTTATGTTGGGATAAATGACTCGATTGAGTGAATCTTTTATCGCAACCATTGATATGACATTTGAAGGGTTTCTCTTCGGTATGTATGCGTTTGTGTGAAATTAATTGCCATTTCTCTAAAAACATTTTATTACATTCACTCCAATCGCAGATAAATTTTGATTCATTTAAATGAATAACCTTTTTGTGTGAAATTAACTTTGATATTCGTGAAAATGTTTTATTGCATTCATTCCAATCGCAACCATATCTTATTTTCAGATGAATACTATTCTTGTGTTCAGATAAAGAAGAGGATTGAGTGAATCTCTGACCGCAACCATTGATATGACATTTGAAGGGTTTCTCTCCCGTATGTATGCGTTTGTGTTGAATTAAGATATCTTTTCTAACAAAACTTTTTCCGCATTCACTCCAATCGCAGACATATTTTTTAACTGAAGAGTGAATTAATTTGTGTTGAATGAGATTTGATTTTTGAGTGAAAATTTTTTTGCAGTCTTTGAAATCACAAATAAATTGTCGTTTATTTGAATGAATTAAATTATGTTTATCGAGGATTGACTTAATATTTGTAGTGAACCGACAATTGGGTCGAAAACACTTGAATTCAACTTTTCTTTTGTCAGTTTTTTCAGTTTCAGAGTAATCGTTGACTGTTTTACACATATTTTTAAACAAATTAAACACATTTTTATTGTTCTCAACACAAATCAAATCACTTTTCAAATTTCTTTTAAGTTCATTCAAATTATAATTAATTTTATTAATATTTTGTAAAAAAATTAAATTTTCATTAATTTTATCCATTATTTCAAAGTATTGAATAACTCATTGATATCATCGAAGAACAGAATGAAAGGGAAGACCTTTATTTTCTTAAACAGTTATTCGAAGCATTTATTGAAGAGTTTGTGTCCTTTTATGGCGAAAAAGTTGAGTATTTCTACATATTATTAAAAGTAATTTAATTAAATCAAAAAACACGTGTTTTTATTTTGAAAAAATCCAATCATTTGATACATAAATAACGTTAAATATAATCAAAGTTTAAGTTTTCTTAAGATTTAATTTAATACCGAGGGGGCCATCTATAGAAACGGTCACTAATACAAACAAATCTTCTACATTAAAAACTTATGAAGTGTGACGCTTTTTTTACATAGTTACATGTTTTGGCCCCCTCTGATTTAATAAATATTTAATTAAAGAAAATATTTTGAAATCATTTGTTATTTATGAACACTAATTGTCAACAATTTTCGTGACTTTTTGTTTACACTTTTATTGAATAATTTATTTGAAAAAATAATTTACAAATAATTGTTTTAAATGAACAATTTGTGATCAAAGGTTTGACTCATTTTTAAGTTTTATCTGAAATATAATTACTTTTATCTCTAAATTAAGGATTGGTTAAGACTACCGTTTGTAGGAAACTATACTTCAGATTTGTCATCAGGTGTGGATCATGCCTACACAGCAGTAAATGTGGTTAAAAGCTTGAAAAAGGCATTCAACGAATATTTCTTGAAAGAACCTTGCTCATATCACATATCTTTCAATTAATTGTTGATTTATTGAATATTTTGTAAAATAAAGTAATTTGTGGGAAAACTCCTGTAAACCACTAGAAATGTGATAATTAATGAGTTGTTTCGCATAAATAAATGGACGGCAAAGAACTCATTCTTAAACTCATTTTAATAAAATTAATATAACTTCTGGCAGACTATCGAACCGTTGGATTTGAATTGTCCTTTAATTTTGTGCACTACTTTTGGACTCTTTTCGAGTATTCCTTTTGTCTTCAACTGATCCGCGTTGTAATACCGCTGATTCTTATTATACAGTCGATACACAATTATAAGACTTCAGTATTTGCAGAGAATTTTAGGGATTATAATTGTGTAAGTTTAAACTTATAAAAACTTTTGTGGTTTACAATATAGTGATAATAATGGTATAAGTCTTATAACGGTAGGGATTATAATTGTGTATTGAATGTAAATACGATATGTGTCTAACCATAGCATTAGAAGTCTAGCCCTTCTGTGAGCGATAATCACTTCCAAAGATTTAATTAAATTCTATGACTTTTATTAAAATAAATTATATTTTAGCCTTAATTTTGAATAAAATAATTTTCATTTAGATTTAAATTAGGCATAATTTGAACTGAGTTTTAATTTATTAAAAGTGATTCTTCATTACATAATATTTAATTCAATTTATTTCAATTTTTAGTTAAAATAAAGTGAATGACTTAAATGGGTTTTGATATCAATTAATAGCTAATATGTAATGTCAGCACATGAATAGTGATAACAAAAATATTTTCAAATATAATTGACTGATAATATTTAAATCATTTGAATGATTTAAACCGAAGTAAAGACTGATTGTCCAAGTTCAAATTATTTTAAGAATTTTCATTAAAAAAATTATTAAATTTTAGCAAGATGATTAGCTATATTTATTAATTAAAAAATGTAAAATAAGTTTCAATAAATGAATAAATAGTATTAATAAACAATTTGTTTGACTCATACATTGATTAAAAGATGATATTAATGTAAACACCTTCGGATGTTTCAGAAGATTTACATTCAAATCACTTCTAAATCTTCTGAAACATCCGTTGATATCACATTTAAATGGTTTATAAAATGAATGAATGTTTTTGTGTTGAAATGATTTTTTTGGAGAATTTTTTATCACAATTTTAAATCACAAATAGTAGCTGTATTAATAGTTTTCTCATTAAAACATTGAATTAATGGTATTTCAATACGACAGTAATTCTGTGCACAACTCTTATCACTTATTACACAATCACTCAATAGTTTATTATTAAAATTTTTAAAACAAATTCTTTATATTTGAATTGTTTCTCAATAAACTAAAAATTCCAAAATTCTACTTCAATTGAGACAACATTTTATAATCAGTTCAGACAAACACTTAAACAAAAAGAAACAAAAGAAATGGTGGAATAATTTCACACTTTTGTTTTCATGGGATGAAAACAGGTTTTAAATGGCAAAAAAACTGACCCAAACAAAACCAAAGCACTGACTTATTTAAACAACCTTGAATTTTAGAGGTGCAATAAAAAGAAGATAACAATATATTATAACATATAATTTATAATTCAACATTTAATCAGTGATTACAATCTTGGGTGGGGGTAAAGCCCAAATACCCCCTGTGATCGACGGCATTCCCCCCCACACCAGTGCATTGGCGAAAAAATAGGAGAGAAAAGTTCACAAAAGCGATAAAATAAAAGAATAAATGAATAACAAGCTGTAATTTATAATAAAAATAGCAAAAAACATAATAAAAACTGAAATTAGAATCAAATTTTTAGTTTTTAACGCATATCTATTAGAAGTAAATTTAAATTTTTTGACTTTAAATTTTCAATTTTTGACAAATTCGTTTTTTGAATTAAATTCTTAGTTTTTTCGCTTAAATATTTAATTCACGCAAATGAGTCGATATTATTGATTACTGTCTGTATATAACAATTATTTTTTATTAATTTTTTGTGTTAAATGAAAAACATAAACATATTGTTTGTTTAAATATGAGTTTTAAATATTTTTGTTACATTATTTTTGTTACATTTAAATGATATAAGTTTTTAATGAATTCTCTTATTATGAGTAAATAGATTAGATTTTATTTTAAAACTTTTACCGCAGTTTTTAATTAAACATTTAAATGGTTTTTCTGTTGAATGAATAGAGTTTTTTGTAGTTTAAGTTCATATGAAGTGACAAAAGATTTGTTACAATTATTCTCATTACATTTAAATGGTTTTAGTTTTAAATGAATTCTATTTTTATGTATGATTAGATCAGATTTTTGTGTAAATCTTTTAAAACATCCGTTTATATCACATTGAAATAGTTTATATTCTGAATGACTTCTTTTGTGTGGAATTAGAGATGATTTTTGTTTGAATATTTTATTACAATTATTGAAATCACAAACAAATTTCTTTATATTCAAATGAAATAATTTATGCTGATTTAGTCCTCCCTTTAAAATGAATGCTTTATTACATCCACTGAAATTACATTTAAATGTTTTATATCCCAAATGAACTTTTTTGTGTCGATTTAATTCAGTTTTATTTATGAATTTTTTATTACAGCTTTTAAAGTCACAAACAAATTGTCGTTTATTCAAATGTAATAATGAAACATGATAATTTAAATTATCTTTTCTTTGTGAATCATATCGACATTTGGGCCAAAAACACTTAAACTGTTTATTATTAATAGTTTTCTCATTAAAACATTGAATTAATGG
>JAQFZM010001377.1:0-18779 GCA_034695785.1 Galumna obvia | reverse complement strand
TATTCATGCTTATAAAAAAGATAAGTTTGCAAGAAAAAGTTTTTGTGGTGTTTTGGCAATAGATCAAATCCCAATTAGAAAAGTAAAAAAGAATTGTAGTTTTATTGTAAATACTCAAAAATCTTTTCAAAGTGGTGAACATTGGTTTGCACTATTTGTACCGAAAAATGGTGTAATTGAATATTTTGATAGTTATGGTATGAAGCCATTGAATAAAGAAGTATATAAATTTATTCAAAGAAATGGAAATAAATTTATTTACAATAAAAAGAAAATACAAGGTGGAAATTCAATAAGTTGTGGAAAATTTTCAATTTTATACATATATTTTAGAGTAAGAGGTTATTCAATGAAAGATTATTTAAAATTTTTTACTTCTAATAAAAAATATAATGATATTTTTATTCAAAAATTGTATCAAAAAGTTGTAAAATAATTTTTTATTACTTAATAAAATTTAATTCAAATAATTTTTTGTGATATGAAGATCTTTTAATCGGGATCAATTCAATTGTTATTATTCCAAATTTATCTTCATTTATTTGATTCCATCCTTTTCTATAACGATAATCCATTACGGATCCCCAAATCAAAGTAATATTTTCATATTTAAAAAGTGATGTAATTGTTTTATATTTTCTAATATCTTTAATTATTCTCATAACTTGTTTTTCTTTATAATGTGAATTGAAAAAGCGAATTTGTTGCCCAATTTTTAAATTATGATATTTTGCTATATTCATAAAAACTATTTTATTTCGAGTTCCATTTTTGAGATTTTTAATTAACTCCATTTTCACATTTATCCCAAACAGTTTACCTGAAAAGTTAAAAAAATATGAAAATATATTTTACATCAAATAAAGTAAATTTATTTATTCAAAAATTTTATTCAATATTTATAAATTTAAATTATAAATTTAATATATTAATTGTATATTTTTGTATTTTTTCAAATTCTATTAACAAAAGACCATTAATTTTCTCATTATTATAATTATAAAAGCGGTTTTTACGATAATTCATATAACTATTAATTATTTTAATTCCTTCATCTTTGATTAGTTTTTTATAACCTCTATATAATTTAATATTCATTATTTTTCTAATTGCTATATTTTTATAATCACGACTGAAAAATCGTATTGTTTGCCCTACACCTAATCGTTGATATAACGGAATATTTGGACGAATGATTTGATCTTCCAAACCATTCTTCAATAAGTCGACGAAACCCATCTTTTTATTAACCACAATCGATGAGCAATTATCTATTTAATAAATAAAAAATAAATTTTGAAACATTGTATTTATTCAAATAAAAATTCAAAAAGTTACAAATGTTACTTTTAAAAAATTTGAAGTTATTTATGTTATATAATTAATTTTTTCTATTTCAATTGCAATAACACCAAATATTTTTTCTTTATGTAAATTGTTTTTAAACGATCTATATGTCTTTATTTCTTTCAATTCTTCCAAACCTTCAACCATAAGAAGAGCATCAAAACTACTGTAATGACGAATATCTAACACTTTTCTTATTAGATATTTTGAATGAAAATTGTTGAAAAGACGAATCACCTGTCCAGAATTTAGTAATCCATACGTAGATAAATTTAACTTTGCTATTATGTTCTGCTTGCCAGCATAGATATCCTCAATAGTTTGATGACTCACAATCATGTGATAATGAATTATTTCTAAAAAATAAATTAAAAATAAATTTAAGTCAAATTAAATTTATAAAAATTTTATTTAAATTTTCCAATAAAAAATTTATACATTTTTTCAACAATTTATACATCATTATATTTAAATAATTCTCCAGAAATTATTGAATTAATTACATTATCATAATTTCTTGCCTTTGGATTACTTATCCAAGGAATGCAAATCTTATTACAAAGCTTTTGTTGTTTAAATAATTTAAACATATCGAAATATTTCTCTTCAACTTTCCTAAGATAAGACCTAGCAGGTCTTATTCCCATATCGGTATATTGTTTTTCAACACTTGTCTCTATACAATGATCTAAGAAATCGTAAGGCAAATGAAAGAATATTAACAAATCAGGTTTTAATTTTGGTTCTATTCTAATTAAATGTTGAAACCATTTATCAATAATTTGCAAATTAACATGTTCTTGAGTATACAATACTTCCGAAAAAACATATCTTGTTGAATATATTGATCGTTCTATTACTTTAAAGGTTTTATTGGGTGTCATTTCTTTTTGACATATTTTGAGTTGATATAACATATTATTCATTTGAATTTGAAATGCAGATCTCTCTTGATCTTTAGAAACCTCTTTCAAAAGGTTTGTTTCTCCAAATTGCCACTCATCGTTTGGTTCAGGATAAATGTCCATATATTTAGAGGCTACAGGATGAGAAGAGAGGTAGTCGAGAAACGCTGTTTTACCAGTCCTAAAGTTGCCCTCAATTAAAATTGTCTTGAAATTCTTTGCTAAAATTTCAAATAAAATTAGCGTTATATAAATAAAACAATGAAATTTTATTAATCATTAATTAGTAGAACCGAAACCTCCACAATTTCGAAGAGTTTCAGTCCAATCATTTTTATCAGAACACATTGTTAATTTACAATCTTTATATTTCTCAATAATTAATTGAGCAATTTTATTTCCAGTTTTTAAAATATATTCTTTTTCTGAATTATTTTGAATTAAAACTAATATTTCACCTCTATAATCTCTGTCTATTACACCTGCAAGTACATCGATACCATATTTCAAAGCAAGACCAGATTTACTAGCTAATCTACCATAAGTTTCTTCAGGCAACAATACTGAAAGTCCAGTATGAATCAGTTTTCTTTCATTTGGTTTTATGACTCCTTCATCAATTGAGCATATATCAAAACCAGCACTTTCTTGTGTTGCACGAATAGGATCATTTGCCAAACAATTAATTTTGTAAAATTTTATTTGATTTTCTATTAAAAAAAATACAAAATTACAAAAATAAATCCAATTTATCAAATAATAATTTCTCATCACTTGGAAAAATTAATCCATCTGTAGTTTGCAAAAGAGAATTTTGATAATTTTTGAAACTTTCTGTTTCTGATTCTATTTCAAGAAGCGCACCTTGATTTGAAACAGATTCAGGATTTGAATTAGCATTTAATTCAGTATATATTTCGTTTTTAATTATTGGGTTGACAAATATCTTCTCCCATACCACCAAGAGTGCAATCGCCTGATATTTTGAAATTTTTATATCTTTTCCTGTTTTATTCGTTATGTCAATATATATTTCTTCATCGTTGACTTTATTATTATTTAGTTCGATATTATAAATTCGATATTTTGAAAGTTTAATATTGTATAGCAAACCATATTCAAATGGCAATTGGCATTTCCATCCAGTTCTCATAGATTTTCTTTCTCCATCCTTAAGAGTTTCGGTGTTTAAGAGATGTATTTTAAAGTAAGGCAGTTCTTTATTAAACAATGTTGGTTGAATTGCATTTTGATGCATACGATAAAATACGATATCAGGTTTCGTAACTGAAAAATATAAATATTATTACTTATATATCAGTAACATTTTTTATTGAATGATGTCCAAATGGAAGAGAAGATATTCCATCTTCTAAAAGATATCTTTTATCTGACATTGGAGTAAATATCAGTTTCTTTTGCTTGATGGTTGAAACTTCATGTTTTTTACTTTGAATACGTCTTGTTGTTGCTACGAAAACGTTATTATTTTCTATTACTTCTTTATAGTGCTGATGTTTAACAAATTTATTCAGTATTGCCTTTTGTAATCCTTTAGCTGTTGTTTTATTATTGTCATTACCATATAATATTGAATATAATTTCGATTTTATTCCATAAAATTCTTTAATTACTTGATTTCCATATTCAGATTTCAATAAACCAATTTGTTTTGCTCTTGAATTATCAAAATTTTTATGTTCATCAAAATTTGAAAAATCCATTATATGTGAAAAATATTTTTTTAAATCCCTTATCAAATTGTTAGTTCTTATTGAATAAAATAATGAGTCAGTATCAAAATAATATAAATCTATATTCAAACCATAATGTTTTTTAAATTCATTATAATGTGTATGAAACATTAGCCATTTAGATAACTCTAAAACTGTAAATCCAATATAGAGAGGTTTATTTAGGTTTACTTTGGTTTTTCTCATTTTTATCAAAGATTTATTTTCATCCAATATGACAAATTCTTCAAAATTTGGTTTAGACAAAAATTTTGATGCCTGATTTTGAGTGAAAGCTAATTTAATATTCAAGTGCTTTCTTTGGTCTTGTATGCTTTTACCAAAACCACTGTTGTTCATTAATTTAAATAAATCTTTCTCAAAATCATTTTTGGAATTTTGTCTTAGTTTAGTATTCATTTCAATATAAGAAGATAAAAAATTTGCTTGTTTAAACTGAATAACTCTATGTATTTTTGTCAATTTCATACCTAATTTTAAATATAATTTTAAATTTTTGAAATGAATTATATAATTTTCTCTTTTATAAAGAGTCTGCATAAGTTTTACAACTGATGTTCTTCTATATCCAAACTGTTTAAGATAGTTTAACGTATCTATTTGATATTTACTAAGAATATCATTTTTAACTTTAAATTTGTGTGGGGCTAACGGGAAGTCTTTATGTAAATCATGTAAATCAAGGGGGTAATCTAGATTTACTTCTAAAACATATCCTATATCTGATTCTGTATCTATTGTACACCAATCTATTTGTCTAAACTGTGATTTTTTAAGCCATTCAAATTCTTTCATTGGTAGTTTTTGATTCATTGCCCATCCGTATAGGTTATTAAAATCTAAATATATTAACCAGTTTTTCTCTTTACTCTTATCATATTCTGTACAAAATTTATGATTTGCTTTTGCAAAACGTTTTATCACTCCATTCATACCTCCTCTAATTCCAAGTTCAAAAAATTGATATTTCTCTGATTCATCAAATAAATCCAAATCAACTTTTGTTTTCAAAAGAGCTCCTGCCCATGCTAATCCTGGGATACTTAGGTAATGGCAAGGTTCTATTTTATATGTGTTTGTTATTGTTCGACGAAAAACTTGAAACACATCCGCTAATAAAGATGTGTCTAAATTTACATAGAAATCATGATATTCACCAAGAGTTTTTAAATTGAACTTTTCCCAAATATTTTTAGCAAATTTATAATCGTCATCAGATATTTCACTTTGTGTCAATTTTGAGAAAAACTTATCTTTATTTGGTAGGGAACTTTCATTAAATCTGGAAAAACTATTCATATATTCATAGGGATATATTGATTTTTTAAAAAGTAAATTTTCTAAATTTGAATTATATCCAAATTTATCAATAAATAATCTTCTGGTTATTGGAAAATCATAATTAGAATTTCTCAAATTTTTTACAAGCTTATCAAGAGATTCACTTAGAAACTGATAGGAATCGAGTAATTGAATTGAATCAAGTTTAAATGAAATAAATCTTTCCATGTTTAGAGGTACAATTTGACACTTTTTAAAATCATTTACAGAAACTTGAGAAATTATAAAATGAGAGTCATACCCTTTTAGATTATGAAAAAATAAAGGTACAAATTTAGGTAATTCCATTTCTAGATTACAATTATTATGGACAGGACCAAAATATTTGCCTGTAATATGACAATGATGTCTAACTTTAGGGTTAAATATCTCATCTTTATCAAAATCTGTTTTGAAAACCTTATCACATGTAATACAATGTGTTGCATTTTGAAAATCGAATTTTTGTTTATCTGTAAGCTTATTCATTTTAACCACTTTTTTAAAAATTACTTCAATTTTTAAATATATCAATTTCAATTCTTTCAGAAATTTTTTGATACAGTCTATTCCTCGATAATAATTATGATGAAAGATTTCTTCGTCATTCTTTATCACAATCATAGAAAATCCACAAGGTATATGCTTATCGATAGTTTGTGTTTTAGTGTTATATCCAGGTAACGAAATTTTTTGCAATATACTCTCAAAGTCAGCATAAATAACAAAAGGAAAAGAAACTGTTTTTTTCCAATCATTAAAGCGTAAAGTTGTAATATATGGAAATTCTTGAATAGAAGGTTTAAATGTCAAACATCGCTTTTTATGATTAAAAAGTTGTTTTGATTTCTGAAATTGTTGTAAACAATTTTCGCAGAGGTGATGATTATTTGTATAACTTGAAAAAATTAATCTGTTGATATTTTTAATATAAAAATAATGATCTCTATGTAACAATAAGTAAATTTGATGAGGAGAAGAAATATTTTTTGATACAACTATAGGATATAATCTTTGTAGTTTAGAATCAATGGCAAACACATTTATAGCTATATTTAAATCTTTGTTTTTCTTTTCAAAATTTTCTACTCTTTTTATATCCATAGGAAATTTAACATTTTTCAAATTGAAATTTTTCACATATTTATAATATTGTAGAATCCTTTGAGGATTTTTTTCAATTTTATAATATGAAGCAATAATTGCCCAAAGAAAGCATTTGTTGTCAGTATTTTTAATATTAATTATCGCTTTTTTGTTTTTCAAATAATCAGGTAATTCAGTAAAACATCTTCCGATTAATGGATTATATATTCCTATTCGTATATCAAGTCTATCGATATCATGAATGATCCACCCGGATCCTTTAGATGTGAATTCTTGTATTTGATTGTCCATAAAATCAGAGAGTTCTTCAAAATATTCTTCAAAATTTTGAATATTTGTTAAAGACAATACAATTGAACTGAAATAACCAATAGTGTAAGTTTCTACACCTTGTGTCTCTTTTATAAAAGATACTGATAAACAAAACTGAATTTTAATAGATTTTAATTTTCTTAATATTCTTTGAATTAAGTCAAAAATTGCTTCTCTATAATAAGTGAAAAATTCTGTAGAATCACGAAATTCTCTTTCACTAAATAGTTCATATTGTTGTAGAAAAGCTTTGAAAGCCATACGTGATAATAAAAATTTAGAATTTTCTGGTAATTTGGGTAGATAATTTATACGAGAAAACCCAAAATTATTGCCACATTTTAAAATATGTTTCACAAAAGTTGATTGTTTTAAAAATATTTGATCACAATAAATACATTTCTGCTTCACTTTGAACTTGTCACAAACTTTTATATGTGTTTGATAATTTGAGTACGATTTATAATTTATTAAACACATTGGACAACGGTATGAAATTTTTTCTTTGTAAACTTTTACATCATGTAGCATCCTTTCATGTTTTAATAACTCAAAGATGTGTTTGAATTTCTTTTTACAGGTTACACATATTACACTTGATGTCTTCATTCCTGTAAAATAAAAAGTTAGCGTTAAAAAATGGATAAATTTACAAAAACAATTTCATTATTATACTTAATTTCAATAATATTTTTGTTTCTTTTTATGATTTCTTATAAAACTGACTTTGCGATTTTTTGCAATCCTTATGAGAGCAAGAAATCTGAATGTGAATTGAAAGATATAAGCCAATGTATTTTTACAATTCATAACTTAATTTCGATTGAAAATATCACAAACTCTTTGAAAAATAAAGTAAATACATATGTATTTTCAGCTTCAAAACCTTTTTTATTGGAAATTTTAAATAATTCAACACAAGACTGTTTATGTTGTTCCAAAGATTTTAAATAATATTTAACTCAGTTCAAGTAATGTTTGTTGAATCGCCGACTTCTCAGCCACTTTAAATGTAAAAGTTCTAAGTTACAACTTTGATATGATATTATCTATTGAGTTGAATCGGAACTCTGCCATCTAATCTCAGATAATATCAGTGATCATTATCTTTAAATGACTAGTTGTAACGCAAGTCTGAGGAACAGCATGCATAGCACTTTTTACAGAAAAACATTACTTATAAATTGAAAAGAGTCAAATATTTATTTTATTTATAAAAATCAAATTATATAAAATAAATTTAAAGGTTTTTACTGTAAGAATGAAAAAAAGTAATATTTTTAACAATTTTTTTGATTTTTCTTGGATTATATGTCCCATCAAATGTTCCATTAGATAAAATATAACTAATACAATTTAAATGATTTTTCCATTTATCATTCTTAGAATAAATTTTTAAATTTTTTATACAATTGTTTTTATATAAATTAATTAAAAACATAAATTCTTTATAATTTAAAGGTTTTAAATATTTTGTTTTATAATTTTGGCTATTAAATTTGAAATTAATTTTATTTATTTTATAAATTTCATTTCTGAAATAAATATCTCTTTTAAATTTATTTAAAAAAATAGTTTTAAATCCAATTGTATTTGGACCACACAATCTTTTACGAAAATCAATTTTGTCAATAGGCCTTATAAACGTTGGTTTTATCCGTCTTATATCATTTAAATAAATGTTTTCAATTTGTGTATATACCATAATAACTTTTGGTTTTTTGATTTCTATAATATTTGGAAAATAAAATTTCAATAAAATTTAAAATGCAAAATATTTATTCAAAGAGTAAAATAATACATGATTCCCAATTAAAAAAAGATTTAAAATGTAAAATAATTATTCAAAGAGTATAAAAAATACATTATTCCCAATTAAAAAATATTTAATATATAAAATATATCAAAAAATATATTGAAATAAAATAATATAAAAATTTGATTATATAAAAAAGTTTAATAAATTCAATTAAAAATTGAAAAATATTTCTTTATTTGATTCATTTTGTTTTGGTTTTGCCGGGCAAGAAGCCCCAAAGCCTTTAAAGGCAGTTATTTTTTTGCTAAAATAGCAACCAATTGATCCAGAAAAAACTTAATTTTCGGTACCATAGCCGGTGCAATTTCAAATGGATTCTTTGAGAAGTTCAACTTCTCATTTCCATTTTCTTTTGTGGTCCAATATTTACTAAAAACTATTTTTGTTCCAATGATTCCCATACAATCTCTATTTCCTAAAAAAACTATATAACAAAAGATGCTAACCTGAAGTATCCTCACCGATATTAGCGCGATGTGTAATGCGCTCGTCTTCTTCGCCATCTCCACCCTCGATGTCGAAGTCAAAGTCAGGCTTCTTACTCGGGACAAGCTTTAACTTATGAGACGAAGCACTTCTCTTTTTAGGAGTGGAAGCCTGTGTTCCCGAAGTCGACGGTGAGGTTAAGTCAATCTATAAGAGATTTAGTCATATTATTTTATTCAAAATATAACTAAATCCCTTACCGGTTTTGATTTCTCCTTTTTCTGTTTTTTTGTCGGCACTGGAATAGCCGGAACCAACACGTCTTCGTCTGATTCACCAGAATCAGATGCAATGCTGTAAGCATCTTGAGCGAACTGAGAACCGAAAGCTTCTGGATTAGTTCTGGCCATTGCTTAAAAAAAATATAAGTAAATAAAAATTTTATTTAAAAGTCAGCTAAATCTACATCAATAAAATATTTTTTTAAAAGGAAATAATCATTAATAGATTCAAAATTAAAAAGTTTTTTCCAATGAATTAAATTATCTCTATTAAAATACATATAATCTAAACAGTTTATAAATTTAAATGAATAATTTTTTAAGATTTTTGCTTCTACATTTTCATGCATGCAAAAGAGATGATGGATAAAATCCTTTCGACAAACTTTTAAACCACAATCCAAAGGACATTGAATAGTAAATAACCAATAGTTTGGATCAGGATTAAAGTTGAATTTATACGGATGAGTGTTCTCAAACTCGTTGGACCAATTAAACATACCTTTAACTGAAGAAAATAAAAACAAAATTTTAATTTATATTTTAATTTTTTAAATTGAATAAAATACAACAAATATTTATTTAAAAAAATTATGTTACATTTGGTTTTTTCTTTTCATTAAATTTATTTAAACCTATTTGATAATAGTATTTATCATAATTAAAATTGTCTAAAACTTTTTCTAATTTAGGAAAAGTTTCAGACTCAAAATCGAATAGAAAACACATTATTTCTACAAATTTTACATGATGTTTTTCAATATTATTAGTTGGGATTTGTTTATAAACAAAAAGATCTACTTCTATTCCTAATTCTCCTTTACCTACATATTTACAATTATTTAAATGTTTGAAATAATCAATTTTTTTAAATTCTGAGACAACAGATTTTTTTTCGCTTGATTTTGGAGCATTATAGAGGCAATAATAACAGAATTTTGTGGAATGCCAATATTTTAACGTTTCGCCATAAATCCATTTACCCATTTTAAACTTAAATAAATCGAAAATAATTTTTAACTAAGAAACCCTTAATAGAAATATTATAAAACTTTGAAAAAAATAATTTTAAATTAGGAAAAATCTGATAGAAATATAAGAAAACTTTGAAAAAATAAATTTAAACTAAGAAAAATCTAATAAAAATATAAGAAAACTTTGAAAAAATAAATTTAAACTAAGAAAAACCTAATAGAAATATAAGAAATCTTTGAAAAAACAAATTTAAACTAAGAAAAACCTAATAGAAATATAAGAAATCTTTGAAAAAACAAATTTAAACTAAGAAAAATCTAATAGATATATAAGAAAACTTTGAAAAATAATTTTAAACTAAGAAAAATTAAATAGAAATATAAGAAAACTTTGAAAAAATAAATTTTAACTAAGAAAAATCTAATAGAAATGTTATACAACTTTGAAAAAATAATTTTAAACTAAGAAAAACTTAATAGAAATTTGATAAAACTTTGAAAAAATAATTTTAAACTAAGAAAAACCTAATAGAAATTTTATAAAACTTTGAAAAAAATAATTTATAACTATGAAAAATCTAATAGAAATTTAAAAATCTTTGAAAAAATATTTTTAAACTAAGAAAAATTTAGAAATAAGTTTGAAAGTTTGGAAATTTTTCAATTTATGAGCGAAAATTTTAAAAATTTATAACTGATTTTTAGCAAAACTAAAAAAAAACTTTTCAAAAATTCACAATTAAATTGTTAAAAAACGATACCAGGGTCTTAGACTAGTTTGTGAACTTTGTTGCTAAGACGCAGTACAATTTAATAACGCAAAAATCGCAAATTCATAGAAAACTTTTTATTCGCGCAAAAACTACTAAATTTTTTAACAATTTGAAATTTTAAGAAAGAAAAGTACAATTTGTAACTAAAAATTTTCTTACTTTTTTTGCTGATAAACGTTGAGAAAATGAAACCAAATTTTAAGAATCCAAAAAAGGAGATGAAGAATCCAAACCAATTTTGAAAGAAATCCAAATAAAATAAAATAATCCAATTAAACTTTCGAACACCAAATTTGAAAAACGTGATCCAAATAAACAAAAGACCGTTGAATATTCCACAAAAGTGCAGCAAAGATTCACCAAACTAAGAGTAAAAGTTTTTCCAATTAGCAAAAGATTTATCAAAAATTTAACAGAGACTTACCAAAAGTTAAGCAGATATTCACCAAAATATCGGACAGAGATTAACCAGAGAGAGAGTTTACAACTTCCAGAGTTTTTCCAAAGAAAAGACTTGTAAGCAGTCAAAAACTGAATGATTTTTTGATGGCAAAACTTAGCCCTTTTATACCTAGATTTGTCCTTACTTTTCATCGATTGTAAAAGTACAGCCAACGCTACATCGAGGACATCACGTAAACCGTTGCACTGAAGAAGTTAGAAGCACTGCCAAAGCTAGCTAACGCCCGTCACGTACACACAATGCACTGTCAAAGTTATTGCATGGGCATAGGTACAGCAGTGCTGAGCTATGGTTGGAAAACCGGGAGAGTAATTTTTATGTGGCCTTAAAATACATTAAAATGTACGGTTAGGCGTTGAAAACGACCACACCAAAAAGTACCAACCGACAGAGTTTTTTTAATTAAGGGATGCTCAGCACTATGTTGTCCAGTAATCAAAGCTAAAGTCTAGTCCCATAGAAAACAATGTTAAAATTTTTGAAAATTATTTTACATGTTATTTCAATGGAAATTTTTTATTTAGGCACTTAGAGACTTCTTACCTGGATTAATAGGGGCTTTTTTCAAGGTCATTTGGCCTATTTTTTGGGTACTGGACAAAAGGGTGTGGCCCATGTTAAAGTATAGGGCTGACTACAACATTTTAAAAAATAATTTCTCAGAGATGGTAAGAGATTTTGAGTTGAAATTTTAAACACAAAAAGAGGAGATGCATGAAAAGGTTTTTGGAAGAGCATTTGTCCCTTGGTCAATTTTTTCTGTAAAAAACTGACCATTGAAAAAATTGATTTTTCAATGGAAAATCCCATTGAATGGTTTTTAAAGTGATTTTTTACATATTTTCCGATTTGAAGCGAATGGTTTGAGATATTAAATTCAAACTTGGATTAAAAGAACTTATATAGAAGTCAAACAAGTGTATGGCATCGTTTTTACCCTTAATGTCTATTTTGATCTAAAATTGCCAATTTAAATAATTTTTAATTTTTACGAAAACTTTAATAAATTTTAAATGTGTAATATTAAAAACAAAAACTTAAGGTTATAAATGTATAACATAATTGTACTTAAGATAGCGTTGAGACATGTTGATTATCAGTAAATGAAAAAAGTATAAACAATCAAAACCAAAATTTTGATTTTTGTATTTAAAAAATAGAAATTTTAAAGAAAATTAATTTCTTTTCTTTTTAATTTATAGAGACTCAAAAGCCACATTCAACATGATTTAAAAGTATTTATTTGCTACTTTACGCAAAGATTTAAATTTATTTAAATTTCAAGAATATACAACATTAAAAGTTTTTTATGAGATTTTGTACATTTTTTCATCAGCTATTTAAAAATTCCTTCAAAAAAATTTAATCACTATTTAGCTTAATCTAAAAATATGTTTAATTAAAATAATCAATCAACTTAAACAAGAAAAACAATATCAAAATTTTAAAAAGTTTAGAAAAAATCGAAACTCTCATATATAATTCAATATAGGTCATTGATGATTGAAATTTTGCACATACCTCCAACTATCACTTTAGTGTCGCCAGCGTTATACGTAGAATTTTTACGATATCGATAAACCAAGTAAATTCGTCGGCATTTAGTTGCATTCATTTACCGTCTTATTCGATACATTTTACGATAAATATTCCGATAAAAATTTTGCCGATCCCGGGAGGTCGAAAATTTATCGGTATGAGGAAGAGGGTAAATACCGCCCCAAAATGGAAGGCTACCGTCGAAGATCATGTTTTACCGTAAGGTGTGCCAGAGCCAGTACTTTTATACAACACCCCTGAGCCGAAAAGTTAGGTACCCCCCCTCTAGAAAAAGGGAAAAAATAGGCCAAAAATTCGGAAAAATTGTCGAAAAATTGTAAAAATTAAGAGAAAAATAAATAAAAAGCTGTAATTTTTATGAAAAATAACTTTAAACTTAATAAAAACGCGTAAAAACGTCAAATTTATAGTTTTTAAGTTAAAAATTTTGTGAAAAATTTTTTAGAAAATTTTGAAAAATGCAATTTTTGTCAAAAATTCATAGTTTTATGCATAAATTTTGATAAAATACGTTTAAATATGACTAATTATACTCATTTACATTAGAAAACAGCTTAAAAACGACGTTTTATGCGTTTTTAGGATTATTTTGGACATTTTCAAAATACCCCCCCTTCTAATACCCCCTTCTAATACCCCCCTGAGCCGAGCCAAAATACCCCCCTCTGATACCCCCCCTGAGGTCGGCTCCTTTAACCATCTATGGTTTATAGAGATGTCCAATACCAAAGTAATTTAAAAGATTAATTATAATGACATATCAATAATTATCCGGAATTTTTGAATTGAGTATAGCTCTGGTATGCGCTCTATCACAACAATATGTGAAGAAATGATCAAGAGTTCAACTATTAAAGTATTAATTATTATTAGACTCATTTCTTAATTCATTAGTTCTCAAGTGATGGAAGGGTTGAAATTAGGTGTAAGACAATTAATCGTGGATAATTTTATAAAAATATATAATTCTTAGGCAAGACAATTAATTTTAAACCGTTCCCGATAAAGGGTTTCATTTTTTTACTTTTTATAATATAATACGATTAATAGACATAAGTTAGCCATTTAATCAAATGTCAAAAAATTGAATACCAAGGACATACATGGAAGGAAAATAGATATGGTACCAGTTTTAGACTTTGGAGGGAAGGATAGGCAATCCTCAAAGAAAAGTGTCCAAAAAGTATTACTTCAGCCAAAGTTATCTAAATTAATTATATTTATACGGGAATTCCCTCCAAAAGTTAATTAAAACTTTATTCCAACTTAAAGAAATTTAAATATGGTAGGCATACAATATATGGAAATTTTGCCCTAATTACTGGTTTTTTGCCTATGAGTTAATTCTCCAAATGTGACTGGATTTAAACCATTATACATTTTTTTACTAAATTCAATCATAAAGTTTATGAAAACGACTTTAAAATTTAAAATTTATCGATATTCAGACAAGAAACCCAAATTTAGTCTAAAATCTGTGGTCCAAAACACTTTTTGGACCTTGTGAATAAATTCAAAAATTTTCATAGAAGCCCTTTTAACTTTAGACTAAAACGAATATCTATTTAGTGCACATATAACATAGTTTTTATTAAAAGAGTTACCAATTTTATAAGTAAAGTGTTACCTGTGCTCTATTCAATTGAATGAATTCCGGATAATTATTGATATATCATTAATTATTGAATATAAAACAATATAAAAATAAGCTAAAAATTATTTAATATTTAAATATTCTTAAGTTTAATAAATTAATTTCATTATTTGATTGAATATCGATAAAATGAACCAAAAAATTATTGATTAATATTGATTTTTGATTATTTTTTATTTTTGATAATTTTGGATTATTGATTAATGATTATTGTTTGGATTGAAAAGTCTCTGATTCTGAAACTTCACACGAACAGACACAGAATTCAAGTTTTTCTCTTAATGAGTAGTATTGAATGAAGCCTCTCTTACTCTGAGGCTTCAGACGAACAGACAAAGAATTCAAGTTTTTCTTTTAATGAATAGTATTGATTAATCATAATTGGTTTGTATTAAATAATGAAACCCACTTTTTATATATTAATTTATAATAAAAATTTATCTATAAATTAACAAATAAAGTAGTCATTATTTTTCTATTCGTAATTATAAATAATAAAATGAGAATTATTATATTTATATTTATAAAATATTCATATTTTAATATTTTTAATAAGATTATCAAAGATTATCAATATAACAAAATCATTATTATAGTAAATGATGTATATAAAAATAGAGAATTTTTCTGGTATCATTTAAAATATATCTAAAATTCTGATAGTATCAAATTAAATTTTATTTTCATAGTTTTAAAGTTAACACTTATTAGTTAAAGTTGTCATTATAAATTTTCATAAAGCAATTTAAAATAAAATAATTTACTTTTGTCAAAACTGTAAATTTTTCTTAATTAAGCGTTAATATACGCTTTTGAAATAATTTTTATAAAATGGCCTATTATCACAAAGTTGAATTTTTATTTATAATAAAATTAAATAACCAGAAACTCAAATTAAATTACGATGTTTACTTAATATAAACAAAACTATAATTTTTTATGATTTACTAAAAGATATTTTTATATTAAGACCTGTAAACTATTTGTAAGCCTAATTTACTAAACTTGAATAATAAACTCATAACACTTACTCTTTATTTATATTGAAACTAATCTAGATTAGAAATTCTTATCATGCTTTTTTAATATTTATATTTAAATGAAATTCTATATTTTGAATGAAAACAATTTTAGGTTTTATATTAAATTTTTTTAACATTTTTTTGTAGAATTCAAATACAATATACAGAGTATTATATTTAATATCAATACATAATATCTATAAAAATGAACGAATGAAAGTAGAGAGCAAATAAAGTAACATGGTGGAACAGGGATTTGAAAGGTCAGCGAGCATAGGGGGGATACCGATAATTTTTCGGCCAGGGGGGTAGGTTGAATTTTTTCAAAATGGCTTTAAAATGCCTAAAAATAGGTTAAAACGCGTTTAAACAACTTAATATGACATTTTTCACTATATTAAGATCGATTTTAGTCTATTTCATTATAATTAAGGCATAAAACTATAAATATTTAACAAAAAGGTAATTTTTATAAAATTTTCATAAAAATTAGAACAAAAATTATAGCATAAAATTGTAATTTTGACGATTTTATGTCTTTTTACTGAATTTTCTGTTATTTTAATTCAAACTTATTTGTCGATTTTTCACTAAATTGGAGGGGGTATACCAATTCTTTTCCTAGGGGGGGGTATGCCTGACTCGACTTGTCCAAGGGGTGGTGCCCTCCTGGTAGCCTCCCTTGATCATCACAGATGGTGGAATATAATACATCAAAAAATGTCTTAAAATGTTAACAATGTCAATGTCCAAAATTAACAAAATATCTAATAAAATTTTAAATTAGAAGATACAATAAAACTAAAATCAATGTACCTTAGCCATGTTTTTTGATTGATATGAGCCACCGATTGATGGAAATTTTTGATGATAATTATATTTTCAAAATTTTTGTATCGGTTGTTCTATATTCGATCCGTTTTTTTTAAAATACAAAACTATATATTAAGTTTTATATTAGAATTAATGATAATATGAATAATAATTGAAGAATTAATTAAAAACATGAATAATAATATTACATGTAGTTTAATAATCTATTTTGTTTATTTTACATAAATTTATCTAAAATCAAATTAACGATGAATGAAATAGTTTTACCAAAAGTATTCTTATTTTATTAAAGCAATAAAACCCTCAGAGAGAAAGTGTAAATTATTTTATCTGAAAATAAATTTTATTTATTTTAATTGAATTATAATAACAGTTTATTAAATAAACCCATTATTTTTCTTTAAATAATATATTTAAATATACAATCGACGCAAAAAGATCCCGGAATCTTACTCCAAATGGACTTATCATTTAAGCAAGGTTATAGTAAGAATTTTCAAGTCAAATTTTTATCAATTAATTATCTCTTATTCTTGTTTACAAAATATATAAAAGAATAAAAATAACCTAGCTATTTATTGAAATATGCTTATTTTTATAAGGTTAGCCAAAAATTAGTAAAAAATTCAAAAATCACGCTGTCATTCTTAGGCCGTTTGATATTTTTAAAAAATTTCAAATATATCTTGTACAGAATTGAAATTATAAAAAAGCATTTTCTAAAATTTTTATTTGAACAACCTAGGTTAATATGACATATTAAAAAGGGTCATTTTGTATGCCTCACTAAAAATTTAACCAAACAAACAGGAAACAAGACAATTTAGTTTTGTAAAATGTAAAATAAACTAGATAAAATTATCTAAATTTAAATTTAAGGAATTTTGAAAATATGTCTCTTGGCAAATATAATAAGCTTGGGAATATTGATTTAGTAGTAAAATTTTGGAATAGCTATTTTTACAATTAAATTGGAATATCTAATCCGATTTTAAATCTGTAAAGGGGATTTAAAAGAGTCATACTTATTATATTATTTTTAAGTGATTTTATTGGAAAAATTTATTAGGGTTGGTTACAATATGTCTCATTGTGACATATGCAACACCTTATGCCCAACCCTAAATTTGAATGAGCTGGGTTTAATTTTAATATGTGTATTATAGAGAAAGATTTATTTATTAATTTGAAACCTTGATGATTAAAATCGGTTAACAAATAAAAGAACTGTAGTTAATTGAAAATCAAAAATTTTCAAATAAAAAAAATATTTGATAAGTATGTGAATGGGAATATACAAAAATCATTGATTTGCTACTCAATTAGCTGCAGTTCTTTTATTTGTTATCCGATTTAAGCCATCTTGATTTCAAATTAAAATAAAAATTTTCCTCTATTAGAAACATATTAAAAATCATACCAGAACATTCAAATTTAGGGTTGGGCATGAGGTGTTGCATATGTCACACTGAAACATATTGTAACCAACCCTAATAAATTTTCCCAAAAAATCACTTAAAAATAATATAATAAGTATAACTCTTTTAAATCCCCTTTACAGATTTAAAATCAGATTAGATATTCCAATTTAATTGTAAAAATAGCTATTCCAAAATTTTACTACTAAATCAAAGTTCCCAAGCTTATTATATTTGCCAAGAGACATATTTTCAAAATTCCTTAAATTATAATTAAGATAATTTTATCTAGTTTATTTTACATTTTACAAAACTAAATAATCTTGTTTTCTGTTTGTTTGGTTTAATTTTTAGTGAGGCATACAAAATGACGCTTTTTAACATGTCATATTAACCTAGTTTGTTCAAATAAAAATTTTAGTAAATGCTTTTTTCTAATTTTAATTCTGTACAAGATATATTTGAAATTTTTTTAAAATATCAAACGGTCTAAGAATGACAGGGTGATTTTTGAATTTTTTACTAATTTTTGGCTAACCTTATAAGAATAAGCATATCTCAATAAATAGCAAGGTGATTTTTAATCTTTCATATATTTTGTAAACAATTATAACTGATAATTAATTTATACAAATTTGACCTGAAAATTCCAACTATAACCTGGCTTAAATGATAAATCCATTTGGTAATAAGATTCCGGGATGTTTTTGCGTTGATTGTATATAAAGATTAATTATAAGAATTATCTAGGTTACTATTGAATGCAAATTAAATTTATATTTATTAGATTTAAATTTTCTAAATATAAAA
>JAQFZM010001376.1:0-18810 GCA_034695785.1 Galumna obvia | reverse complement strand
TCGGTAACTATCTAGTTACCTTCTTCAGAGCAAATTGAGGGACAAATGATCCCTTATTTTGCAGTTGAGGCCAACTTCACAGATATTTGGGAGTATTGGTCATATGATCATAATTAGCACTAAAGTGTTTGGTATCAGAACTTTTGTTTATAGTCATAAATTCCCATTCCCTTACAGCTCAGTCCCAAAGAATCAGTTGGGACCAGATTTTTAGTCCGTTTTCGTTCTCTAGTTAATATGATCGTATGAGTATATGATAATATGAGCTAGTAGTTCATATGATCGATCTTTGAGTGTATATCCAAATTAGAAACAAATGACAAAAATAGTAAATAAACTTTATTTTATTTGATTAAAAGTAATGATTTATAATAATAATAATATAATAATAATAATAATAATAATAGATATATAATATATATATAATATTTATAAATTTTTCAAATAAATGATGAGTTGTTTAGTGATCACAGAAGTGATTGATTGCACGACTCATTCAATACAACACCAATTCGTTAATTGTATTCATAAATCGTAAAAAATAAATGATAAAAAAGCGGTAAATATCTAATCAATAATTACTCTCTTTTTGTCGCCAATAAATTGTAAATAAAATTATTTTGGAGTAAATATCTGTTTAGTTCTTCTGATCCCATCGTTTGAAAAATAGACTTTTTATGGCACTATTTGTTAGAATAATTCGAAAATAAAAACATTTATATTAAATGTTACAAAAATCGTTATTAAAATTATTAAATAAACACTTTTTATAATATAAGTAAAAAAAACAATTTTTCGACGAAAACTTTTTCGACATTTACTCTCGATTTATGAATTAATGAAAAGCCCTAAACTTTTGAGTAATTATTGAGAATTTCGATAATTTTCGACATCTAAACGCATTTTATTAAATGCTTCGGTCTTTAGAAAGTCAACCGTTTTATAGACAGTGGACGCCGAGGAGAGGGTTGGCGTTTGACTGGGGTTTGTAGACAATTCTTTGTTAGAAAGAGTGGATCCACTCCTTTGGTGAATGTGTTCATTTGGTGTTCGCGGACTCTGAGAGTTAGAGTCAGAGTCCAGATCTAAATCTAAATACTGAATTTCTGAGCCCTCATATGTTCGACGCGGGGGCGGCACTACTGAACCCTTTGACTGAACAAATCATTAGATAAATACATTGAATACAATATAATACCTGTGGCTCATCGTTTGAAGAGTTACGTCGACTTCCATTCCCATTATGGCTGATATCGTCTTCAGAAGTTGAGGCCTCTCTATTGTGTTGTCCGGGAACTCGACAGGGAATGCGTGGAGGGGTTCCATTGATAGTCACGTGAGATTGACCTGAATTTCTGTTGGATTTTAAAATTGATTAATTATTAATGAAAACTTTATTGAAAAGTCTGAGCATTAAATAACACTAAATATGAATGAATACAAACCCGGGTTTTCTAAAACTTCGTTTAGTGGGAGCGCTATTAATGCGGGTCACAGCGGGCGGGGGCTGTAATTGAATGATCGCCGTCTTCATTGTTGGTGAAGGAAGTGCTGTATTACTAGTGTCACTGTCAGATCCCTTACGACGAGGCTTAAGATCTCTATTAACGGCGGGCGGACCGAAAGACTGACTGTTGGGTAAGGAACTAGAAATCGGCAAATTGTTATATAACGACGACCCAGAGTTTGGTGTTAATGGACTTCTATCTGACTGAGAGGTGTCTCCAGTTATAAAAGTATTTGACTCCTCAGCGCCCGAAGAAAGAGTGGGTCTGTACTCATAATTAAAGACAGTTTCTTTGTTAGTGAAATATCCAGGGGGAGCGTTTGTATACGAGTGCTTCTTTGAACCCGATTTTCGTTTTAAGGACTCGAAAGCAATGGGAACCGTTGCGTTTATAAGTTCTTTGCCGTCGACTACTGGTGTTACCTCAGAGACAGTATTCATTCGGGGAAAGTCATATAACTCATCGGGTGATTTGGGCTCACAATCACTTAGAGAGTAAGCGGGCGGTCGACTCGAAGTTGGGCTTTCATTATCATGTTTTATGTGATGCGCTTCGACTGCAGTTATGGGAACGTCATAAACCTGTGAAACGTTTGGAAGAGATGTACTCTCAATCTTTATATTCTTTTTAGCTTTAAAACTGTCGGGTTTTGGCGGACGAGGAGGTGGTTGTGCGCTACCGTCAGTGCTTTGAACAGAATCTCTGTTAAAATCACTACTGTTTGGAGAGGAAGACCTTTGGGTATCAAAACCGGAATCATTTACACTGCAATGTCTGGCCATCACATCGACTGCATTATAACTCCTGACTGAAGTTCGCGTCACATCATTTGAATAAAAGCTTTGAGAGTCTGGAGAATCGCCGCCGGGATATGTATTCCAATTGGGTTGCGGTGGATATACACATGAGTCCATCGAATTTCGCACAACTCGTGAATCTTTATTTGAGACACATTTGGGTGGTTTAGGCACACAATTTAACACATCGTCTGTTAATTCGTTGTTTGTGTCAACTGATTCGTTGAGAGGATTGATAGGACGCGGAATATCATAACATTCATCAGAAAATGCATGATTTGATTTGGAGGGCAGAGACGGCACTACATCTATTTCACTTATACTACCATTTATAGGACGACCCGTATGGCACTCACTTATTGGGATATAGGGACCCGACGGGCCTTCGATGACGCGACCATTAATTGAGTTCTTTGAGTCATTTCGAGAAATATTTTTTGAATCGTTTGAGACTTTCTTCGAGTTATTCATTACATTATTAATAGTTTCGGACTTTTTATTTCTGTTTAAAGTATTGGTCAATGAATTGGATGAAAGAGTTGTGCTCGAAGTCGGCACTGAAGTAATGGTAGTCGAAGATCCACTTTTACAGCCAGAAGTCGAGGTCAGTGTATTAGTGGCGGAGTTATTATTATTAGCACTAACTACAGACTCTTGACTCGGTTGAGGCGAATACCTATCGTCCTGTCCCTCTTCAACGTGTATTTTAAGTCCACAAACAGAACAAATACATTCCACCCATTTATTCATTTCTACTTCACTTTTGGCCACCAAATAGAAGGTTCGCTTAGAAGTGCGGACATCAAACATAAACTGAAAGTTTTCTTTTCTACTCTCGAGTTGAAGGCCTGCGTCCACCTAAACATCAATCAAAACACAAAAACATTTCATTAATTTCGAGAAATAAATAAAACGATGTAATACTTGTTCGCATTGATCCAAATCGATAACTCCTTTTAGTTTCTTTTTGGTTGAATCATGGTAATACTCCAATGCATACTGACCAGGGATCTGACCCGACAGTCTTAGTACAAACCAACGGCGGCGCCATTTCTATGTTTTTCATAATTAATTTCATTAAAATTATTTTAATAATTTCATGAAACGATTGAAACATAAAATTAGTTTAAATAATTAGCGAACAGTTTTGTGACTCACTTTATATAACAGTTTATTTTTTATGTTAATTAGAGATACCAATACCTGTACTAAACATACCCTAAAACAGTTCAAAACAATCTAAAGGTATGACTGCTTTGCAATAAATCCTATTAAAGACCAGTTTTTCAGACTTTGTTTCAGAATGTCCTCAATTATAGCAACAAAACTGCATCCGATTTAAACAATTGCCTTAACTTTTAATTAAGACAATAATACAAATTAATTGTATCACTAATTTAGTCAATGGGTTCAACAAATTTAAATTGTCTGAAAAACTGACAAAAAGAGACAAACATTTACTGCCATTCATTGCTTTTTCTGATAATATAATCAGAAATACGTTTTAAATGTTTTGTTTCACTATTTGTCTGATAATCACATCATTTCATAAAAATGAGATGACTTACAGTTTTCCAGATCTTTTCCGGAGGAGATTTAGTGAGCCATCCCTCACATACCACTCCATTTGACTGATTTATATGATTATTATCCATATCTTGTGACGAATGACAATCACTTCCAATTATGTCTGACTTTTTACTGAAAATTAATTAAAATTCTAATTAAAAGCAATAAAACAAACATTTTATTTATTATTGAACTTTAGATCATATGATTATGGGATCACATAATGAGAGCAAAACTATTTTCGGCGAAATTCAAAACAACAAAACAATTACCACTTATTGAGGGATCCATTAATTGTTTGACATAAAACAAGAGAAACAAATTTAATGAAAACTAATTGTAATTTTTAAGGCACTAATTGTCGGCTCAACTGATTTGTTTCGATTAGTTATACATTTGAAGGTCTGTTTCAGACATTTTTGAGACGATTTAATGGACTCATTCCCTATTGAATGGCATTTCTATTGAAAATATAGTGAATATAAAATTATATGAAAGTAAATAAGTTGTTGTATGCGTTCAATACGGAGTCAAACACTCACTCAATATATACCAACCATTGAAAAGCAGTCAATACTTGACTCTCACTTTACACTCAATAGACTCTTCCGATTGCATACAATTTGAGACATACCTCTCATCTGTTGTCCCAACAGTTTTAGATTATACAAACTTTTACTAAACTTTGATTTTAATCACTTAACAAACACTTAATATTTCCAATAAATAAAGGATTAGTCTTTTGAGAAGATTTAATGATTAGAAATTAGTATTTAGTATTGCATTCCTAACAATCAAATGATTTTGAACTCAACTTTTATATGATTTGTCAAACATTGGATATGAACTCCATTTAGAGTCAAATTTTGTTTCCAATTCTTACTAAAAACGTATTCGTAATTAAAATTGCATTTTATGTGTATTTCCTTTAATTAATGTTAATCTCAGCGACAAAACGGATTTAATCGGACATACATTCCGTTCGTTAATTAAAGTCTGGATTAAATGACTCATTGATAGGCGTTTTACTCAAATCAGAGCAAAAAAATTCCTCATTTCTGTGGTTTGAGTGGAGACAAACCAAACTCAAGATTTTAACAGAGATTTTGCGCAAAAGCAGACAAAACACTTCAATAATAATAATAATAATCACAATATTGAGCCTAAATTAAGCCTTAATTTTAAATTTTGATTAAATTTTGATAAACATTTTAAATTATGAATCATAAGATGTGTCAAATCAGTTGACAATTATTTGTTTCTAATATTTTAAGTCTTAAGATATTTATTAATAATTTTTTGCTGTCATTTGTTTATCGTTTCAATTGTTTTTAGTTTTTGAATGAATGAAAAAAGCGCTAAACTATTGACTCAATCAGTCGTTAATATAATGAGAATTAAAGATATCACTTCTCTAACCGGAAGATCGTTATCTTAATTACAATGAAGGAGTGGTTCATAAGATAATTAATGGTCAGATCATGTCCTGACATCTGACTAAAGGTTATCTGATATGAGAGACAGGCATTCGAGCGATGGTTAGCTTTTGATTTAGTGTTTTGCTCTTAAAATGGGCTCAAATGCATCAGTACTTCAATGGCGATGTAAGTTATGTACCTATTCTTTGAATCCGACCGAACGCTGGACCTGTTGTTCGTGTGGCCAACGAAGACAGACAGACGTCGAACCATTGGTTCCAAACAACCGGTCGGATGACTCTCTTCTGGGAAGTGATCCTCCGATTGATTCATCTTCGAAGTGGACGTCTCTCTCAACGGATGACATTTCAAATAACACTTTCGATTCGGATCTACATTTTGATGACAATCATTTCGGTTCTTCTGATGACCACAACCAAAAGGACAGCACAACAAACCGGTAATCATTACTTTCAATTATATTAAGTTTTAGTTAATATTGAATTTCAATAATCACTGAAAACTGTTTTGCGTTTTGAGTGAAATTCATTTGAAATTTTTGATAATTTACTGATTTATGGATAAGTCGTAAACTCGTAATAAAAACAAACAGAAAAAGTGCTCTACTTTTGATTTTCACATTTAATTGTCTTTCATTTGAGTATAACTTTCAAACGATAAGAACTCCGGAAACTGAACTTATGTTTTAATGTAATAATCACTGCATTAATGAGTCATTTAATGAATTCATATTAACTACTGATTTATACATTAAAAATATTGGAGAAAATCTATGAAAAAATCATTGCTTTGAATATCTTAGTAACAGATTTATCACAAATACTCAAAACTTAGTCTTTTCCACAATAGGCTATAATTTTATAGTTAGTTATCAACCTTTTGACTATAAATGTGGTTAAATTGGAGTTGACTCAAATGGAGTCCATCTGATAACAACCCGTACTCTTTCCCTGTCATTGGTTTTCAGTTTTTATTTTATTACATACTTTTAATGAAATTCTATTTGTTTTTATAATGAATTTAATATTCAATTCTAGTATTGATTCCATGCATTCAAAGTCTATTAAATGTCAATTCAAGTGAACAAAGAATTTATCGTTTAATCAAATGAATGGTTCATTTATTACTCATTTCAGTAATAATTTATTTACTATTATTCGATCGCATAATATATATCAGACATTATTCTGTCCTTAAATATGTTGACAATATTCTTAACTGACAAACAAATCATAGAATTAAACAGTTTTTGGTTCAATAAAATTCAATTTAAAAACAATAACTAATTATAGATTGAATTTCAAGTTTGAAAATATTTGGTTTGAATTCCAAATGTTTTACATCTGTTGGAAAACCTTCTAAAGAGTTGTCAACTGTTTTTTGAATGCCATAAATGAATTCCTTTGAAAAACACTTATTAATTAATTATACGTTCATTGAATTCATGAAAAGAGAAATTTTATATTAAAAGGGAATTAAATCCATTCATTAATTATTAGTAATTATAAAACAATGAAAACCGTTTTGAGCGGTTTGAGCGCATTCACCTCTTATTACACTATATTATAGTTTATTGAACACTAAATGTAAACTCAAAACAATTATATCCAAAAGTTTGTCAAAAGAATAACACGGAGAGAGAGAGAGAGAGAGAGAGAGAGAGAGAGAGAGAGAGAGAGAGAGAGAATGTCAAAAATCTATTGCAACCATTAAAATAGTTATACATATCGGTTGCCATTAGTGACACTTCTTTGTTATTAATTCATATTTTCCTAATTTATTCGATACTAAAAGAGATGAAACAAATTCGAAGGACAGACATCTGACTTATAAGCGTTCGAACAGCACTTCCAAAGATAGTGAAGACCCGCAAATCAATTGTAGAAATCAAAGAAAGAAACACTTCGACGGGTATTTGAAAACTGCCCCGACTTTTGTCAGTTGTATTCGAACGAATCGAATCAATAAAAATCCGACAGAAAGTCAGACAAACTTCTTAGAGAAGACTTTTGTCAAATGCATTGGAAAAAAGAACCAGAAGTGGTTGTGTCCTACTTGTAGTTTCCGAAACATATCGACCTGTTCTGAGTGCGCTCATTGCCATCAAAAGAAGACCAATCCTCAGATAATAAGCCAATTGAGTACAGAGTCACAGAAATCACTGCCAACCAAAGAGACTGAATGGAAGTGTCAGAAATGCCAGTTTTCTAATCAAGGAAATTGTTTTAAATGTATTATTTGTGACACTTTGAGACTTGAAATCGATTTATTAAATAAAAGCAAAACAGTTATCAATTCGAGTATCGCTTCCATCGTTTCTCCAATTCATTTAACGAACTCTAGAATTAATAAAAAGGTTTCGACCAACAAATGGTTGTGTTCTAAATGTCATTTTTCGAATATCCCGACGTCGACCACTTGTATTATATGTGAAGATTATCGACAATTCATATCATTATTCGATAAGAAGAGCCATCCATTGCCACTCAAAAACTCTAATAATGTAAGAGAAGCCAAATTCAAAGAACGTCTTAAAAGACACGGTTCTGACTGTTCTAATGGTGAACAGAATGAAATTCAAGAAGAATATCTTCAGCAACAGTTAGTCAATATTAGTCGAGCGCCCGTTCGGGTGAAACGAAGCACTTCATTCAATGAAGTGACTTATGCTCTAATCGGTGTTCAAAAGAATAAAGTATTAAAAGCGAACCAATGCTTACAAAAAGAGAATTCTGTCAGTTCGGGCACTGACTCGACAGACAGTCCATCGGACCCAATGAGCAGTTGTACGACAATGACTGATGAAAATGTTGTTGATCTCACACAAGACGATGAAATGACTGATTCATCGACAAATTGGAGGTGCAGTCAGTGTTCATTTGTTTCAAATAGCAACGACTCATTAAATTGTTTGATGTGTGACGCCATACGTTCCGATCATAATATAAACAGAAATTCATTTAACGCTCAAAGACTTGAATCTATTGTTTTAAATAATAATTTAATTAATAATGGAATCAATAATTCAAATATTAGTCAAATTCGAAGCAATAAATCGAAGTCAACTTCACAGCAGATAATCTCAAACTCAATGCTATCCAACAGTTGGACGTGTATTAAGTGTACTCTCATTAACTGCAGTGAAGATAACTTTTGTAAGGCTTGTGGAGGATCTAAACTGAACAGCACAACCGGTAAACATTTTCTTACTCTTAAACCAAATGAGAGTTGGGTTTGCAGTCGATGTACTCTAAGGAATTCCATTGAAGCCACCATTTGTTCCGTTTGTAATCACAAAAGAGAAGATTTGAGAAACAGTTCCATCTCTATTGTTGAGGATAGCGATGAAGAAGATATTCTGGTCATTAGGCCGACCTCTTCGGCCAATTCTGTTCGTCGAAGAGATTTAACTCGAAACAAGTCATTGTGGGAATGCAGTGCCTGCACTTTCCTCAATCCCAGCGCCAGATATAGCTGTGAAATATGTCAACAGTCCAGAAGTGTTCTAACTTTACGACCAGATTCGGCACATCTCAACACAACGAGCAGTTCCTCCCGTTGTGATACTTTATGTCACGGCGAGAGTGAACTCATGGAAACTCTCCGAAGAATTGAAGAGAACGAAGCGCGCAGTCGTTGGGATCATATCGTCAGGTTCTGTCGGAGCAGTCAAATCAATTTCATCGATGACTCTTTCCCTCCACTCCCCAAATCTCTTTATTATAATTGTGAAGAAATGGCGAATAACCATAACGTAACGCAATGGCTCAGACCTCAAGATATTAAAAGTGACGCCAATTCAATGGTAAGATGGGCTGTCTTTCGTACTCCAATGCCTTCAGACATATCTCAAGGAATTCTCGGCAACTGTTGGTTTCTGAGCGCTTTAGCCGTTCTCGCAGAACGACCAGAACTCGTTAAAAGAGTAATGGTTACGCGTGACATATGTCCAGAGGGCGCATATCAGGTGAGACTATGCAAAGATGGCAAATGGACAACAGTTTTGGTCGACGATTTACTTCCCTGTGATTCGAGGGGTCATCTCATCTATTCTCAGGCAAAACGAAAACAACTTTGGGTTCCACTCATTGAAAAAGCATTGGCTAAACTTCACGGATGTTACGAAGCGTTAGTGTCTGGTCGTGCAATTGAAGGCCTCTCAACACTAACGGGCGCTCCCTGTGAGTCAATTCCACTCCAATCCACTAATGGCTCACAAAATGATGACAGAATCGATGAAGACTTTATTTGGGTCCAATTATTGAGTTCCAGAGAATCCGGATTTCTTATGGGAGCCTCTTGTGGTGGAGGAAATATGCAGGTTAATGACAGTGAATATCATGCGGTTGGTCTCCGCCCTCGTCACGCATATTCTGTTTTGGATGTTCAGGACATTGAAGGCATTCGTTTGGTTCGATTACGTAATCCGTGGGGACACTACTCTTGGAAAGGCGATTGGTCCGACTCATCTGCTTTATGGACGGCTTCAATGCGTGAACAACTCATACCTCACGGCGCGGGTGAAGGAGTCTTTTGGATGTCGTTCCACGACGTTCTCAAATATTTCGATTGTATTGATATCTGTAAAGTGAGGTCTGATTGGAATGAAATCAGACTTCAGGGGGTTTTGCCCTCCAATGCATTCGATACCGAGAATTTGGCGATCGTTGAGTTCACTGTTGTTGAGGCCACAGAACTAGAGTTCAGTTTATTCCAAGAGGGACAGAGAAGTGCTGAACGCTCTCAAAGAAGTCAACTCGACTTATGTGTCGTTATATTCCGAGCGGCGGATCCATCGAATGGTGCGGTCGGCAAACTTGTCAAACACAGCAGACGTCAAGTCAGAGGTTTCGTCGGTTGTCATGTGATGTTTGAACCGGGAATTTATGTCATAATCTGTTTAGCCTTCAATCACTGGCAGACGGGTTAGTCATTAGTATTTAGTGACCATATATTGATTTTTAAGTGAATTTAACTTTTAAAAAAAGGTACGGATAGTATTGAACACCACTCCATTGAACACTACCCCAAATTTCTTTTGGCGCTCCACAGTTCTAAGCGTTTGTTAGTGGAAACGGTTTCGCCCAATGGTTTTATATTAGCCGACGCTATCATTAATTTGACTCTTTCTAAGGGACAAAGACATGAGGTATCCTTTCATCTTATTTGAAGTTCTCTAACATTTGATTAATATTTTAGGGCCGCGAAGGTATGACTGCCTACTACTTAACCAAAGGTTGGGCCGGACTCGTAGTAGTGGTTGAGAACAGATTCCATGACCGGTGTATTCAAGTTATCTGTGATTGTTCTGAAAGTATTAATGTGGTTTCAACCAGAGCTACCCTCAGAACTGTTGATAGCATTCCCCCTCTGCACAGGTATTCATTTCAATTCAAAACCAAAATTAAAGCATATCTTCAGACAAGTTATTATAGTATTAACACAATTGGAGGGCAGCGGAGGCTTCTCTATATCACATCGTTTGACTCATCGCGTTTCATATACGGGTGGTCTTCACGATTGGGGACCGATTGGCACCAGTCATGTGCCCACAATTGATAGAAAAGTGTTCGGACTTCACTCTCCCCGTCCTCTTTAACCCATTTTATATTATTTTTTAGTTCAAAATATTGTGATTTTATTAACACTTAAATCACTCAAACGTTAAACTATTAATATATTTACAAATAATGCAAAACACTATTATCTAATCATTGGATCTTAAATTTAATTTTTTATTGTTTTTAACGTTATATTCGTATTTGTTTTCATTTAATTTGTTTACATTTTTTCAATAAACGTTTTTTAAGGTCTCTCTGTTTTTCTTGAAAAGACCTCTTCTTTTTGGTTTTGATTTTATGTCTAACCATCATAAATGACTTATTCTTGAGGTTTTCCTTTTTGTTTTTACTCGAAAAAGGATTCATTTTTCCTTTTTTTGCGCCGAACTTTTCTCTGTCCTCACGTCCGGAGCGAACCGTTTCAAGACGGGACACTTTATCTGATTTACGTTTTTTGTAAATCCTTTCGATTGCATTCAACGAAACGATTTCTTTATTTTCGATGACTTGACCCGCATTTTCCATTTCATTAGTTTTGGCCATTTTATTGAATTTTCGGGGTTTGGCCGCAAACAACTGTTTTGATATTTGAATGGTTTTTATTCTTTTAAATTCTTCCTGAGTTAGAATACGTGAAGAGGTAATCAGAGCCGCCTTCTCTTTAGGATCTTCTGGTAATTTGTTCTCAGTTTCATCGCTTTCAATGCTGGGCTCATCTTTTTCATTGTCTTCATCTTCACTATGACTGACATCAACCCAACCTTCATCGCTGTCATCACTCATTTCTTGATCGCTCTCTTCTTCTATATCCGAATCATTGATTTCATCGATGGTGTCATTAAGAGCTTCAGCGCCATCAACAAAGTCTTTTGCTTTTATTTCTCCGAATTGTTTGGCCATAAAATCATTGTTCGCTTCCGTAGGTTTGGATCTGTCCTTCTTTTTGAGGAGATGTGGGTTTTTTACTCGAAATAATTGAATCAAAGACTTGGCGGCCATCGAAACATTTTTATCGCGATATGATTTATATTCGGCTAAATCTTGGAGTAAATCCTCGTACATAATCAGTGGACAACGACTGCATAACTCTCGTATGGAATTGAGTCCGACAGCCATTACTTCACTAGAATTACGTTCTGAGACAAAGTTATTAGCGATCAGTTTTAGAATCGGCTCCAAAACGTCGGGGGGAACCAATTCATGAGCGGACTGTGCCGTATACTGAAGTATTTTAGTGACTTCTCTCTGATGCGGTTGAAGGAATCGTTGCAAATATGGGTAAAAGTTTAGAAGAATGAGTTCATGGATACCAACTAAACGCGATATTAAATTCAAAACCATTAGTTTTACTTCAAAGCGTTCATTAAATGTTTCCAAAGATTTGAAGAGTTTTTCAGCCATAGTTTGGGGGTCGTGTATCAAATGAATCGCTGAAAAATTGAATGAAACGCTCTTTTCTTTCTTTTTGATTTTCTTTACAACTTTTTTAGTCCTTTCGAGAAGTCTTTTGCGTTTTTTAGTTTTCTTATTGACTCTGTTAGCCATCGCCACTTCCATTGGCGTCGGATTATTGTCATCATCGGAATCACTCTCATCAGAGTCTTCTTCGATCTCATCCCTTCCCAAAAAGAATGTCAGAGCCGTCACTAAAATCTATTAAAATCAAAAGAATTAAAACGAAAGTAAAGAACCGAATGATTATTACTTTTGTTATTTTGGAAAAACAAGAGTTTGCGATAACATTAACTGTTTTAGAATCTCTCCAAACATTTTTATTGTATAATTCAATCATAATTTCGAGCGATATTTTGGCCGCAATTTTATTACTGTCGCTAATCATTGAAAACATAAAGTTTTGCAAAATCTGTAAATCAATAAAACAATTATTAAATTAAATAATAAATTAAATTCAAGACTTACTGTATTTAGTTTTGCATTTTTGTGTTTTGAGTTAACATTTTTAATGTCAGTTATTATATGAGTTTTGAGAAATTGTCTTAAATTTTTGTCACTACAACGAAGTAATTCAAAGAAAAGGGACAACAAATCTGTGGCCGACAATAGGTTTTTGTTTCGCATTAGAATCAAAGCCCGACATAATGTCTAAAAAAAATAATGTCATTAATTAATGAGTACTTTAACCACAAATTGATACCATCCGAACGTCTGGATTCAGATTTGTTGAGAACAGTTTCAATGTATTTGTCAACTCTTCGGCCAAATCTGACAACTCTTTTGGAAAGCAGTGACTGATTTGAGCCAAAAACATAACCAATTCTTGAAAGTCTTTGTCATTTGAAGACGGATTAAAGTGAAAGACTTGAAGAAGTGCTTTGAAATGATTGTGTTGTTGAGTAAACTGTCAGTCAATTCAATTTTATATAAAAATTATTGTTTAAAACCAATAGTTTTGAAAATACCTCTTCTTTATATCCATTTGGATCTCTTTTAATACAGTTCTGGAGTTGAGGCAAATTTGTGGGTAATTTATTACTAATTCGTTTGTTAACCATTTTTTAAATTAATTAAATTCAATATAAAAATAAATATTTAAAAACATGTGATAAACAAAACGTGTGTTTCAAAGACTGATGTTTTTTAAATGTTTTCTTCATAACTATTGGTTTTCGGAAAAAAAGCGCTAAATTTAAAAATGAGTTGTTTTGACTCAAATGATTTGAGTAAGAATTTAATTTTAATAAACATTTAATTTATATTAAATTTACAATAATTTGATTAAAACAATAGTTAAGATTATATATACAATGTATTGTCAATAATTTTTTTTCCACAAATCAAATGATAGTTTAAAAATTTTGTATAATATTTTATATAATTATTTTAGCATGATATTTTTTTTTATAAAACTTCCTGATATTTTTCCGAACATTCTATGTGTAAATAGTCAAGTTCAATTATAAAAAAAAATTTTATTAATGCTTATATTGATATAATTTACTTTATGTGAAATTTTAAATAAAAAATTAGATAAACTTTGAAAGGAGTTATTTATCGCATATAAACTCTTATTATTGGTTTAATAAATCCTTGAAATCAATACTTAAATGATTTGCAAAAGAATTAATGAATAAAATATTGTATAATATCTGTCCTAAAATGTTGTCGCGAGTGAGCCATAAATCGGGAGCTATTCTTCCGGTTCTGTCCCGATGTCTGTCATCAAAAACACAGGAATTAAGTGGATTCAACTTTGAAATGAGTGAAGACCAGAAACAAATCATAGATATGACCAAGAAGTTTGTTCGCGAAGAGATTATTCCAAAAGCGGCACATTATGACAAAACAGGGGAACACCCTTGGGACATTATTAAGAGTGCACATGCATTGGGACTCATGAATATGGGAGTTCCCCAAAAATATGGCGGACAAGGAATGAAACTCATTGATTCGTGTTTAGTCAGTGAAACGATGGCGTATGGCTGTACCGGAATAAGTACTGCTGTATTGAACAACGGTTTGGGTCAGTCACCGGTTATTCAGTTCGGAAATGAGGAACAAAAAAAGGAATATTTAGGCCGTTGTATCGCAGAACCAGTAGTTTGTGCCTATGCTGTGACAGAACCCGGAACTGGTAGTGATGTGGCAGCCGTTCAGACTAAAGCAGAGAAGAATAAAGACGGGGATTGGGTTATAAACGGACAGAAAATGTGGATCACAAACGGTGGGGTCGCCAACTGGTACTTTGTTTTGGCCCGAACTAACCCTAATCCTAACGCCAAGAAAAGTGAAGCCTTTACTGGTTTTATTGTTGATGCGAACACACCCGGGATTACTCCCGGTAGAAAAGAAATGAACATGGGACAAAGATGTTCTGATAACAGAGGAATAACATTTGAGAATGTGGTCGTTCCCAAGAAGAATGTGTTGGCAGAAGAGGGTAAAGGCTTTCGAATAGCGATGAGCGCTTTCGACACAACCAGACCGGTAGTGGCGGCCGCAGCCACTGGTTTAGCCCAAAGAGCTATGGATGAGTCGACCAAATATGCGTTCGAGAGAAAGACATTCGGAGTTCCGATCGCAACACATCAGGCGATTCAGTTCATGTTAGCCGATATGGCCATCGGTATAGAAACTGCGAGAATGGCGTACATACGGTCCGCATGGCTTCACGATAGGGGACAGCCTAACACTTACTGGGCTTCCATTTGCAAAGCATTAGCCGGAGATGTGGCCAATAAGGCGGCCACAGATGCGGTCCAGATATTCGGTGGCGCGGGTTTTAATAGTGAATATCCCGTCGAGAAACTGATGAGAGACGCAAAGATTTTCCAGATCTATGAGGGAACGGCTCAGATTCAAAGAATTATTATAGCGAGAGAACACTTAAATAATGCAAAGAATAAGAAGTAAAATAAGATTAACATGTTACAAAATTCGCAAAATTGCTTTCCAATAATGAAGCATTTTTTGCAATAATTTATGAATTATTTTCAAAGCTATAGTACTTATTCTAAAATTTTAAAATATATTTTCCTACTTTACATCCACTTGGTTATTTGAAATATTTAACTTAATTTTTTGTACAACCGTATTTTGTTTTAAATTTAAATCAAATAAAAAAGTTAAAATTTTTGTGACTTGTGTCCTATCACATTTATTCTATTTAAAATTAAAATGAAAAACTAAATGTCTCAAATTGAAGAGTAATTACTGATGTCTTAAAATATATACAAACATTAGTTATAAGTAAAATATTAAGAGTCCAAATCATTACCCAAACTTAGTTCATACCAAAAATGCCAGAAACATATTACATAACCCATTATATTTAATATTTTACCCAAAACTCTTGTTTTAATGAATAGAAATAATAAGAATTTAGAAGAGGAGTACTTATATTTAATAAACATTCATGATATAAATATGGTTAAGGAAATTTCAAAATTAATATAATATAATTTCTGCTTGTTGCGAAATATTTAAATTGCAAGTTAATCATAATTAAGGCAACTAAATTTAGTATATGTTCAATTCAATTTTTCTTTGATCAATGTCAATATAGTTTAATTTATCCTAGGTCATATTTTAATAGAATATGTCCTTTAATAATGAAAAGATGTCACATAAGTTGGTTTTAAATCTAATATTTTTCTTATACACTTAAACCTCCATAACTTCACCCATCTATTATGGAAACACCTCTATTAAAGGAACTGATTTTCAGGACCCGATTCACTACCATAGACAAGCCATTATAAAAAAAATCTATTATGGAAACCCTCCAATATTCCAATAAGGCTGGGCTCTACCTGGAGATATACCCTTTTGAAAGTAACGGGAAAATTTCGTCTTTTTGATATAAAGGGGTAATTTGTCTTTATTATAATAACGGAGTGGATAGAGAAGGTACAATCTATATTAGAGTTTGCTTTTTTGATAGTAACAATGATATTATTGTAATTTACAAAGTTAAATATTCATTATTAAAAATATAATAAGTATTAACGAATATTATTTTTTAAACTGCAAGAAAAATCACAAGGGCAACAAATTATTTTAATCTCAATGAAAATTACGAATCATAACTCAATTTACTTTCAATAATATTTTCTCTAAAAATGTGATGTGATTGTCCGTTAGTTTTATATGCTTTGACAACTAGCATAATTGTTCAAAAATTCATATTTAACTCTACTTTTAAATTTGAACATAATGAAACTCTTACAAAGTAATTTGAATATATTTTGACAAATGTTCGTAGATGTGGTACTTATGGCTTTGCCCTCAAACCTTGTTTATCATTCAAATAGGTTTATTTTTCTCAAAAAATATTCAAGGTTTAAATACAATAAATATTAAATTATATTTACTGATACTATTAATTAAATACCATTTAAATAAAAGTCTAATAAAAATAAAGTATATTTATTTTATTCAAATATTTGAAAGAATAAAATAATTTTGAAGTAAAATAATGTTTTATACGTTTAATCAAACTTTTTTGTAACCCCAGTGAACTCCGAGCACAGAACCAACTATCGGCCATTTTATAAACTCAGAGGAATTCATATATTCTTTAATTGGTTTAAGATTTTCAAAGCGTTTCAAATACTGAACGAGAGTCGGAAACTTATTAAATACTTCGGGAGCGAAGAGTCTAAACGTGTCGAGTGTTTCATAACTCAGGAAATCAACATAACTGAGCTCTTGTGTCAACCATTCATTAGAAGCCAAGAATTTCGCCAAAGACTCCAATTGTGGGATAAGTGTATCATTAATATAACCTTGTCTCTTTTCTTTATAATCTGTTCTGTCAATCGCTCTCAATAGGGATGACCTCATGTCAACGATCTGTTGTTCAACCATTTCCTGTTTCGCAAGAGTTCGGTCATCGGTAGCGATGAGTCCGTATTTTCTGCCCAAATATCGCAAAATTGTTAGACTCTGAGTCAGTTTGAGGTCTCCGTCGATATAATAGGGAAGGTTTGGAAAATCCAAATCTAAATTATATTTACAAGTAAACCATGGTCGTCCAATACTCTCGAGATCAGCCCATCCACTTCCCGGTCCCAATGGGTATCGTTTCTCACTAAACTTCACTTCTTTATATTTAAGCAATAGTCTGATGGGTTGACCTAAAAGACGAATATCCAAATAACCCAAAGTTGGAACCGAAGACATAATTTTTAGAATTTAATATAATTAAACTGAATGTCAATAACGAGTGTATCATAAAAACTGAAAAATCTGTTCAAACGTTTACTTTATTAATCACAAACTATTGGCACACATTTAATAAAAATCATTTTAGTGGTGTTTCTATCTATTCCTAATCATTTAAATGTCATATCCAAGGTTATTTTATTTTATTTATAATGATTATATTTATCTTATCAAAGAAAGTACATTTTTAGCGTAAATGTACCAGTGTAACATTTTTAGTGTAAAGGTATTTGAAAGCGAAATTTGATTTTAGATTTTTTATTAAATACCAAAATTTTCTATAAAATTATAACTTTTTCGTATATTTAATATTATCATAAATAATGAATAAATTTATTTATATTAGTAATTATTTATTTATAAATTTAGCAAGTAACTTTACAAGAATTGGCCGGGTGATAGTTTCAATGAAGAACTTCTGCTGTAAATATATGTGAATTTGCATTAAAATAAATGTGCTCTAATTACGGAATTTTCTAGGAATAAATTATTTTTTCCATAAAATTGTGCTTACTGAACTTTTATTATTATATTGACCGTCATGAAAAGTATCTAGGTGATCTGAAATTAGTAAACACAATCAATTAATTAACAGAAATAATTTTATTTTTTCATTTAGTATTTTAGAACTTAAAAAATTGTTTGACCAAATCAATTAACCCAAATGATGATTAAAACAACAGTGAAATCACTGTAATAAAAAATAATTAAAATTTTAACACTAGCTTGGTACTTCTACATATATGCTTGCTTATAAATATGTTTGTGTTAAAATTATTATAAATATTCAATACCAAACATTTATGTTTAGCCTTAGATATAATGAAATATAAAATATCAAAAATGGCTATAAATGATTCGTATAGAAGTTGTGCTCGAGAACAATCACATGACAAGCTACTGATTGACACTCACTTGTCAAAATTGTGATGGTTAATTGTTTTTATTTATAAATAAAAGAATAATTTTCTAAAATATAGTAAAATAATATATTTTATTTTTTAACTCTACATGTAATCTTGATTATTTATATAACTTAGTGATGAATTTAATTCATAGATTCAGAATAATCTCAATCTTTTGTTATCTGGATTAATTTTAAGAATAATAAAGCCAAGAGAACAATAATCTATTAATTAAAAACAATTTAAATAAATGACTTATTTTTAATATAAACTCACTTCATAGCATCGAAAGTAATTAATAGTAAATAACTTCCAACACGAAAAGCCAACCCTTTTCTCGGATATCC
>JAQFZM010001375.1:0-18825 GCA_034695785.1 Galumna obvia | reverse complement strand
ATCATTGATTGTCTGACAAAACATAGATTTCATAATCCGAGCGTTTCCTCCATTTGGGACTCAACTCATTAACCATTGTTTGAATCTCTTTTTTGACATTTTTAAAGCCTTTTTTTGGATTTATTCCGAAGATATGATATTAAATGAAAACTTGAGGTTTCAGTCATTGGATATGAAATTGTGTTTATCAAAGGAAAGGTCACTCTTTTCTTCTATTTTCTTGACTTTGTATTTATCGGTTAAATAATAATTTGATTGAATTTTGTTTGTCTTATGTTTCTATTCATTCAAAGATGACTTTTAAAAAATTAAATGAATTAATTGTTTCCATAATTTACATCAAATTGTGTCCATTAGTTATTAGTCAATCATTTGTTGAAAACACATGTATTTTGTAAACAAATGATTTATTCATAAAAGACATAACAAAAAAATAGATATATGTTTTTAAACTGACCCCCGATATAATTGTTTTTATTTACATGAATAGTATCCAACTTATCTATATATTAGAAATTCATAGTCTTTATCTGATTATAAGATTAATTTATGTTAATTTATTTAAAAGGTATTAAATTATTGAAATTGAACTAAAAAGTGACGATCAGTTATTGAAATACTTACAGATAAAGATACCATTTAATTACTTTTTCGTTAATTTGATAGCAATTAAACAAATTTTCTTTTCTTTAGTTTTTGAATAAATCATTAAATATTATTTTGATTCTCCAATTGATTTAACTTTAAGTAAAAATTTGAATTAAATTAGTGTTGACTCTCAATATGTTTTTAGATCTCAAATGTGTTTTAAATGTCAAACTTTTTGGTTAAATGACTACAAATTGATGACTAATTGAATCGAAACTGAATTAATAGTCTATTGATTAACAAAATTATGAAATAATTAGAAATTAATCGATTCTTTTATTTTTAATTTTGGTTTTCCAAATGACTAAAAGAGAAATCTATTAACTGTTTGAAGTAAAAAAAGAAATTTTGAAATTATTTTTGAATTTAAAAATATATTGCAATTAAGGGATACTTTTTTTAGAAAAGATCACAAATCAATTCAATTGAATAACTTTAGTCTCAATTTTTTCATTATATAATAAATTGAAACAAAACTTAAATAAAACCGTAATTAATAAAAACAAATATATATTTTTGGTCTAAAACTAATGAATATAATTCATATCTCCAATCAATTAATCAATTAATTAATAATTAACTTACAGTAAATTTTGTATTAATTTTTGTCTGCATTTGTTTCGACATTATTTTAAAATCAGTACAAATAGTTTTGAGAAATACAATAAAACAGTGATAACTCGTAAATGGTTTAAAAGGGGAACATTTCTAAAAGCGTTATCGAAATACCACAGAATTACAATTAGATTAATAATAGTTTACATTAATTATAATAATTATAGAAACAATAACTTATCGAACAATTTAGTGGTTCTATCTTTTGGTGCAAAACCTCTTCAATTATCTGAAAATCTTTTCTTGAGATAACTGTTCCGAAAACAAAAACACTAATTACAGTTTGGAGTCTCTGTTCCCGAAGCGAAGTATATATTAATAATAGAAACCATAAAAAGTGTCTTTTCATTAATTAGTGTAAATAATTATAATAAGAAAAGAAATTATAATAATAATAATAATATAATAATAAAGTATTCTTTAAAATATTTACAAAATATATTATTTTCATTCGCTATTTGTGTCGAGACTTTTAGATGGAATTCAAATTTTTGGGAAAAAAGAAAAACAGAATTAAGATTTAAATCAAAATAAACATTTGTTTTGTTTTTATATATAATATTTATATATATTTTCAGTTCAAATATCAAATTAATAATCGAAATATAATTAATAATTATCTCATTTTCCACAACAGCCGCCAGACTGGGGGTGACTGTCAGTTAGGTCCACACCTCTACCACGACCGCCACCAGAGCCGGTGCCGACGGCATTTTGATCTGTTTTGGGTAATTTCTTAGCGATGGCCAAAAATATGTCGTTAACATTCATAGCTGTCTTCGCAGACGTTTCCATAAAAAGTAATCCGTTCTCATCTGCGTAGGCCTGAGCTTCTTCTGTGTCGACGGCCCTCTTATTGGCCAAATCTGCTTTATTGCCGGCCAATGCAATCACTATATTAGGACTGGCCTGTCGTTGCAATTCCTTAACCCAAGTCTTTGCTCGACTGAATGTGTCCTAAAATAAATGAATTATCACTAAAACTGAATAAAAACTATAAATGAATACTTGATTCGTAATATCGTAGACAACAATAGCCGCCTGCGCTCCCCTGTAATACATGGGCGCTAAACTGTGATACCTCTCCTGTCCTGCGGTGTCCCATATCTCAAATTTAACTGTTGTGTCGTCTAAACATACCGTTTGAGTGAGGAATGCGGCTGTAATTCAAATGAATAGTTTTAGATAAATAAAGTTTAGTGTAAATAATACCTCCAATAGTGCTCTCCTGGTATTCGTGGAACTGTCCCTTAACGAAACGCAGGACTAGACTTGATTTGCCGACCGCTGATTCCCCTAATAAGACCAGTTTAAACTGACAAATCTTTCCCTGAGTCGCTCCGTTAGGTCTCTGGACTCCACTTCTATTGGCGGACATCGTTTACCAACAAAATCAGTGATTTCTCTCAATTACTCTCAAAACCGATTTTCTCTGAAATTAATTCAAAAAATTAATTCTTTGATTCAATACTTCATTTGTTTAATGCAAACAATATTTTATTTATAGAATATTTTCCTCTAATTTATTAATTATAAATAATTAATCACTAAATTAGAGAAAAAGCACAACAAAACACAACAAAACAGAAACAAAGGATTTTTGCAAAACTCCTATAAAAAATAGTGTTCATTGAAATGCATTTTAATATTCATTTATTTAATTAATTAAATAAATCGACAGAAATTGAATGCAATTTAAATGAAAAACAATTGAAAATAAAAATAAACAAAAAATTGTCAAATGATTGAATCGGTTTTTGATAATCAAAACATTGAAAAGACTTACAATTTATTGAAATTAAGAGAAACGACGAATGAATAAGTGATCGGAAAATACTATTACTTTAGACCAGAGTTTAGACAACAAAAGAAATGAATTAAAAAACCCAATTAAAAGAGTGATAAGTGTTGGCGTAAATGTGTGTTCAGTGGAGTGACACCTCTTTGAGTGTTTGAAATGGCGATCAATGGCTGACACACAGTATTCAATGTATTCAATGTATTCAATGCAATACAAACCAAATGAGAGTTTACAGAGAGTTAGACATAGAGAGAGCGGTCGACACAAAACTCAGTCGACTCATAGACTCAGTTCAGTCGACTCTAAACCACGTATTGACGCATTTGACTCACTTTAAAGCCTCACAAATGTTTTTATTTCAAAACAATGTTTTCTTACCTCACAATTGAAGATAATTTTGTAAACAATAAATGGATTTCTATTAAACTCTGACTTCAGACCAATCAATGCATTTGTCAAATGATTTCTTTAATTATATATTGAATTAAATCGCAATAAACTATTGAAACGTTATTTTAATTACAAGTGTTATGTCATATAAATGACACAAATGACGGAGCATTTCATATGTGACCAATCAATGCATCAATTGTTAAGTCATTTACGTCCACAAAAATACCACAAATCGCCCACTTTTTTGTCAACTAATAATAAATTTGATACTTAAGGCCAACTCTTAACTTGCAATTAATCAAAAAAGTGGTTCTCATTTAAATTAATTCATTTCAAGGGTTATCTGAAAATATTTAAAATTGTGTTAATTGTTAACAAACTATTAATGAATGAATAACTGATAAAAATATAAATTCAAATACAAATAAAAGAATATAAAGTTTTTTATTGTAAATATTATTTATTTGAATGACTAGAAGAGAGATATTTAAGACAACTCTCGTATTCAATAATTTTTTTGTTAATTAAAATTCAACAAAATTTAGGATTAAAACAGAGATATTGTTTCGAAGAAAGTTCTGAAAATATCAACAAATTTGACAAATAGTTTACAATAAAACAAAAAAGTGATTAAATAAATTCAATGAATTAGAAGTAATGAAACATTCAATTAATTTATATATTAATTCATTTATTTTTGTATATAAATAACGACTAAAACATTTCATATATTTTAGTTAGAAATCGATTCAAAATAAGTTTTATAGGATTAGGCACTTCTTTGGGGTTATTTCGATCATCAATAATCGACATCATCTTCAGCTGCACTTTGAGGGGCTGTACATTTGTCTCTCTCTCTCTCTCTCTCTCTCTCTCTCTCTCTCTCTCTCTCTCTCTCTCTCTCTCTCTCTCCTCCCTTTCACTCCCTTTGAAATTCCCAAAACATTGTTTTCTATAAAAGATTAGATCTTTGCTGTTGTGAAGGATTTGTTGCCATAACTTTGTTAACAAAGTTGACGATAGCGTTTGAGGGCTGATCGGAGTCGTATTCGGCGAATACGTGGCACTGATTGTCGGTTTTGCTGCCGGTCTTACGCGCAACGAATCCAAAGCAAAGACTAAAAATTAATAAAAATTATTAGCACTCATACAATCATTCAATGAGTATATCGAAAGACTAACCAATCACTAGAGGTTACGGCTATTCCCTCTAATTGTGTCCACTTTCGACAGTCGGGATCTATTCCGCAAAAACTTACAGAATTGAGAGGATAATGACGTCGGAAGAAGAGTCTGAAAACAAATTATATTTAAATGTAATTCAATTATTTTATGTAAATACCGGTGAGTGTTGTCCGTAAGTGTCACTCCTTTGGATGAGACCTTGAAGTGAACGATTGTTGGTATGGGTTGAGGTCTCATTGCCATCAATTCATTAATAGCTTTGCGCAACGCTTGGGGTCCGGTTAGGGATTCCATATCAACAGTTACTAAATAAAGTACATTACAGGCGGCGCCCTCTGATAATATATTAGCCGTCGAGTCATCCGTCAAACTATTTATTAGTGAATCAACTGATAGTTCTCCCGATGGGTCAGAATCTGGTATCATTAGTTTGCAGGGAAGAGCCATTGCTGTTACTGAATGTTGATATACCAGAGCTGATAAACTTCCAAAAGTTGGTTCATTGGGACAACCTTTAAGTCTGACCCCTTTATTTGTTGGTTCGATTAAGAAATGGCGCACGAGTTCGCTCGATGTGTCCCCTAATAACTCAATTAATTCACAAAAATATTCTAAAAGAAGAAATGATTGAAACCTGTTTTTATTTGGACATTTGGTGGCGGAGTCGCAACTTTAAGCGCCAGACCAAACGCTCCGGGAAATGAGTTACTGTCGCGCACCACAAAAGTGCCGCTCGGTTTGTCTTTTAACATATTTATGGCTAAAAAACGGTTTTAAAATTTGTAAACATTTATCAAACAAAGAGATAGAAATTATACAAACCTTCCTCTCGAGATATGTTTGGTTTATACCAATAGGTTGTGGTGTCCCTCACAAACATCGGAAGTTGAGTTATTACTTCGGAATCATTAATTGACAACAAACTGGATCTTTGGGACTGTCCGTAATATATAGAACCGAGAGGTGAACCTGGCTCAGAATCATGATTATGTCCCATAGACTGGGATGGACTCTGTGCTCCTTTTCTATAACACAATTTTAATGATTCCATTAATAATTTCAATCAATTAATTAAGTTTTAATACTAAAAATCAAATGACGAAGACTTTAATGACAACACATTAATGAAGAATAGATATTAATTCAGGTTTTCTTTTGAAATGACTTAAATAATTAATGCGAGCCCACACTTACAGTTCGAGACTCTGTTCGAGGACTCCGAGTGTTAGAAGTTTTGATTCATAATTCAAAGGATTGTATTATTGACACAAAAAGAATGTGTTTTCAAATTGAATAAAAAAAATGAAAAAATTTAAATATTAGGCGTTAAATGTGTTAAATGTGTTAAATGTGTTGACATTTGTTTAGAGCTGACAATCAAATGAAATTTTAAAGAATAGTTACAAAAGAATTATAGTTTGTCTACAATTGAAACAATTCAGGGGTTTTAACGAAATTTGATTAATGTTTTGAGAAGTTAGTCAAAAATATGAACAATTGAGTAATGACCAAGGTCTAATATAGGATGCTTAGCTAAATAAAATTCTAATAAATGTTTTACAATTTTTGATTAATAAATATTTTGTAAAAAATATGGAATCAGTTTTACTATTTTGTAGTCATTTGTAAATGAGTTTTGAAAAGTTGAGATCTTTTTAAAATATATGATAAAAATTCAAACAAATAAATGATTGAACTTTTGAAGTGAGGATAACATCACTTCGAAAATTTCACAAATACTCTGAAAAATTAGTATATTTAGGTTATAAAACAATTGTCATTAAATTTATAAACTTTAATCACAACTCAATTATTTTCAATGAGTTTAAAGAAGAAATGTATGCATTGAATGGCAAAGTGTTAAAGTTTTATCTCATTTATTTAATTATTTTTGAATATTACCTTGCAAGTTGTGGACTTTTTGTTTGTTGATTCATATATGGTGTGCCGGGAGTAATAGGAAAACCAGGAGTTTCTGGTCTTTCAGAGTTAGGGCTACTACTACTTACAAATGATGGCGACCAAGAAGTCGGTGCTTCAACGGTTGCACTCTTTTTGCAATAAATAAATGAATAAATAATAAAATTTCAGTGAAAATAATTACTTTATAAGAAGGAGTAGAGTGTTTGGGTCGCGCAGAGTCCACCTCATCAACGGTATCGGTCTTAATAAGTAGTCCATCCCTAGCATTAGGCATATAGACGTGATGCTGATTATATGGATAAACACTTCCATAAAGTGATGGCGAACCAGTAATTTGTTGCGGATTCGTTGGGTTGCCCTCATTTTCCTGTTTAGCCTCCTTTGCCTCCTGATAGGCCCGTTTTACCGCTACAAAAGGTCGTTCTCTATCGTAGGAATTATCTGATTTCTGGCGCTGAACCGTTCGATTTGGAGTTTGCCAAACATTTTTGCTAGATGTTCGTACAGGTATATAAGGAGATGATGGGGTACTTCCTCTTAAGTTCTTTCCATTTGAAATATTGATGTGAAGGGGTTGTGAAAAGGGAGGGGAAGACTCTCGCGATGAATCCTCAGAAGGGATTCGTTTGGCCACACTTTTTAACTCTTCAATTAGTCTCTGTTCCTTCCAATGCCTTTCTTGCATAGACTTTCCCTCGTGTTTTGTTTTAAGTTTAAGCTGTTGTCTTTGAAGCCAAGTGAGAGGTGTGCCGTCTTCACTGAAAGTGTCTTGGTACGAAGAAGAGGCGTAATCACTAAATACATCGTCGGCGTCGCGTAAATCATTTTCAATCGCTTTGGGGATAATGTTTTCGGTGACATAAGCCGTCGATTCAGAGAATACTCTTCTTCTCTGAAGGGCGGGTGAGTTAGCGGTCACTCCGTATGAAAAGGGTTGACTACCGGGTGGACTTCGAAATGGTTTTCTACTGTCTTCAGAACTGCTCTGAGATAAAGGTTTAGTTAAGAAACGAGTTTGAATAAATTCAGGACTAGTAGTTTGGCCTCCGAATGGATGTCCGCCTCCACTAAACAGTGATTTTGGAGAACTGTATTCACTTTGACGTTGGCTTACAATTGGAGCGGTTGGCGATCGAGTGACTGATGAGTAATGGCTGACACCGGGAGATGAGGGTCTATGGCTATGGCTCGTTGAACTCGATTTGCGAAGAGTGGTTCCCGGATGATCGGGAAGAGTCTGGATTTGTTCCAACATTCCACTCAAGAGTTCATCTAATGCTTCCTGTTCTTGAGTAGTGGGACCTCTGTTTGATTTATTATCACCGTTTTGGTGATGTACTTCTACTTCAACATTGATTGGTGAGGGATAACCACTTGAGCTGCCATTTATATGTGTCGTTTGTGAGGGATTGTTTTGATGTGGATTCGCTGAAACAGTGGATGAAATGCCAGAATCAATGCTTATAGTATGAGGTCCGTCATCACTGGTATTATCAATATTTCCATTATTGGGCAGTGAAAAAGTCACCGGAGATTTCTTACTACTACTACTACTTTTTGCAACCGTTGCGTAAAGACTTCCATCGATTGGACCGTAAGTATGTGAAGGATTATTGAGTTGTCGCGCAAATTCATCCAAATCGGGATCAGATTTGTCTTCAGGCGCTGAATCAAAGTTCTCAAAAGAGTCCCATTTAAGTATAGAGTCGTGAAGTCCTTCGTCACTGACAGGAGTTATGGTATCACTAACGGACCCGTTTTGTGGTCGATAATCATTGAAAGTGTTAAACAGAATCTCAACAAAAGCGTCATTAGGGAAACGCAAATCATTGTTTGCGTCTTCCAATTCATCCTTGTTGAAAACTAGTCGGTCCTGTTCTAGAGTACAGGTATGGAATTGGATTCGAAATATGGCTAACCTTCCGGGAGGGCTCTCTCTTCGATGATAGCACTTAATTAAAATATCACCCCTTAATTGAAGACTTGGCTTCAGATAAATAGTGATTCTTTTGGCCCTATTGTCTGACGCAGAATATATGCCAGTCGTGTGAATATTTTTCATTCCCTGATATATTTTAAGGAATGGACGACATCCACCCCTTTCATCAAAATTAGGAATTCCGTGAATTATAATGTGATGAAGAAATAGGGGGTTATTATTCATTCTTATTCCTCCCGAAAGAAGTCCAGCAAAATAGTGAACATATCTTAAGAATAATAAATTTTATGATTAGATTAGAAATAAATGAATGAATAAATGAATGAAATGATACCTTTTCTGTGAGGGTTCCATAAATTGATGTAATTTGTCGTCATAGAAGCGTTTCATAGCAAAGCGGTCGAGTGCCATATCAGCCGTCGCGCATATATTCGTGTAATGCATGAACGCTGAGATAACAACACCTATTCTTCCGCCGTCACCCTTAGAATGGATGACAGCCACGTGTTGATTATCGCAGGTCAACCACGAATCAATGGCTTTGCAAATAGAGCACAACCTTTCGAGCGGGGGCGCTAATTTCGATGGCCATCCAAACTCACAAATATTTGGATTCAATTTGATTAAGTCATGTCTTTTTTCACTTAAGTTGAAAACCATGTATTTGCTCTTATGTTTAGTTCTAAGCATTTGAACCACTTCTTTGAGATTTGCTCGATATGTGGTCGACACTCCACTATTCGGAAATGACACCACTTTTCAAATAAATAATACATTAGTTTTAATATTAAATACAATTCAAAGAATAGATTTAAAATATATTTTAGTCACAAAGAATTGAAATTTTATTAAAAAGAAAAGTTTGAGAGTATTGTCCGTCAGTTAGTGAGAGACTCACCGATAATATTTTCAGTGACATATGTGATATCCATAGCGAAGGATTGAGAAGAAAAAGATTTGTCTCTGATATTAATCGTTCGAATCGATCGCTTGTCGTTTAATATTTGTTTCGTTGAATTTTGATCAGAACAATGATAAGAACTCGAAGAATATGGTGACAGTAAGGGCTCGTTATTCTATGATATAAATATAGTCAATAAAATCTTTTATGAAAAGTTCTTTTATTGCAAAAGCAATTAATTCTTCATTAAATTAATCAGAGTTTTCATTAAACTTATCACTAAATTTAAAAAATAAATCATTTTTGAGAACAATTTTATGCACTTTTTAATAATCAAATGAAAAATATTATCAAAAATATCCAAATATTAAGAAATTCGTGAAATATTAAGTGATTAGTTGTAAGATATAATAGGAATGTTTGAGAATTTATTTGATCTTTAAATGACATAAAAAGGAAAATTTGAACAAAAAATATATAAAATATAAAAACTTTTGAAATAAATGTTAAAATGCAGTCATTCTTATCCGATAAAAATGTTTTGTAATATCGAAGAGAATTATAACTGAAATTTGTTGACGACTCAGAAATACTGAAGTATTATATTATATCTTATCATTGAGTAATAGAATATATCGTAAATTATGTAAACTCGAGATCTTTTCAAATATCGCTCTTATATTTGATAAAATACTTTTCGCTAAATATTATGTTAGTTATAGTTATCCCCTAAAAGGCAAAACTTGAACCGCAATCTCCGGAACCAAAATATTTATTTTTGATTCTGTGTTCTCTTGAGATGAGAAGTGATCACAATATTTACTTCTTCACAAAATTTGGTTCAACAGTAAATTCTGTTCAGTTATTTTCTGTCAGACAATTATCCAGGAATTCCGCTTCAATTATAAAAATAGACAAATAGACGCTTAACGTTAACTACAAGTTTTGAAAAATAGGTTTTTAAGGAATTTGCAAAATAACATCATTTTTCTGATAGTTTTCAGACAAATGTTTATATTATTCATCAAAGGATTCTTCGATGAGAACCTTATTTGAGAGCAGAAGGAGTATAATATCCGCTTTTCTTATGTTTCTCTCAATTTATTTATTTCCTTTAAACTCATGTTTTGATTGTTTATATAAGACTAAAAAAGTTGTTTTTCTAAACCAATGATTTGTAGAGCATTTGTGAAATAAATTGAAGTAAACTTATAAGGAAATACACATTTGACTGCATTTGACTGCAATACAATCACTTATTGACAATAACTATACATTAAAACATCTAAAGAGAAGAAAAAAGTGATTCAGTTTTGATGATATCGAGTTTCTTAATGTGAGCCCTACGGACAACAAATTATATAAACGTTTTTCTTATGCATTCGATTCGATTACAAAATGAGTTTCAAATTATCCAAAACTTTGAGTTAATTAACGATAATTTAAGGACTCGAAAGGAATTTCTGATATTGTCTTCTATTTGTTCATTGACTTACAAGTTGTGATTTTAACAATTTTTTTACCAAAAATAAAGAGAAAATGCATTAAATCTGTTGAAGTGAATTGAATGGCTTTTAGCCAAACAAAACAAGTCTTTTGCTTATTGTTAACACAAACTCACATATAATCCATGTCTGAACAGTTCTTTAGTTGGAAAACTGTTTAGTTAAAACTAACTTATATGTAAACCTGGTCCAATTTTACCCGTTTTAAGTAAATATTTGGAATAATTGAGTTCAGAATTGAATTTTGTTTATTTTGCATTATATGATCACAAAAAGGTTTAAACTTATAAACTTATACACTCTTTATTTGTGGCTCAATTCGCTCATTTAATTAAGCGTATTATTAAAAAGACCTCGAACTCATATCCACTTCATTTAAATAAGAGCCTAATTAATAAAGTGATCCAATATTTATGAAATGAAATTCATTTTTATCAAACATTTGATATGAGAAACACTTTAATAGTTGTAATTAAACGATAACTTAATAAAAGTATTGAAAAAGTGTTTGGATTAACAAAATAGTGATTTTGCGAACAATAATCTCCGATCAAAAATGACCACAATATGACCAAGATTATTTGTGCTCCACAATTTTATTGTAACGCATAATTAGTGAGAATATAGGGTCAAAATTATGCCAGAATTTGATGAAATTTCAAAAATCGAATCTTGTCAATTTTGTCACTCTTGTCAATTCAGAAAATGTAAAAATAGTAAATGGAGTTAATGTCTGGAATTGAAATCTAATACTAATGTTTGGTTTGAAATAAAACTTTTCTGAATTAATGAATGAAATTAATTGAAGAAAAGGCTCACCAAAAGCCTCACCGAAATTGTTTCGTTTGTTTCGATTTGAGTTTCATTTGTTTGAACTGCAGTTGAAATTGTTTTTTGGTCGCAATTTGTTTTGTTCGTTTGTTGTGATTTCAGATCAGTTTCCTGTCAAATGTGAAGTAAAGAATTGTTTAAGAATTTCCAAATTTTTTTAATGACATTTAAAGACTCGAAAAAAATTCATTTAACGCTTCATTGATTTGTAGCGGTTTATTAGATTACAAAACATGAGTTCTCTCTTAAAATAGACAACAATTTAAATGACAAAGAATTTCTTTACAAACATTCATTACATACAATCAGACACTTTTGTTCACTCCTTTTGACATTTATTAGATATACAGCCATCACATGATATTTGATGAATAAAATGCAAGGTTAGGTTACAAAAGTGTCCTTATTCAAATTTTTATTAGCTTTCCAAAAGATAGTGTGGCAAGCTCGGATTCATATGTTAAGGGTAATAACAAGGCTTATAGACAGGATTACCATATTTTTTAGTAACAAATGTGCTAAAAATGTGGTTAAACCACATTTATTACTGAATAAATTTATAAATTAAAAAGTAATCAAATAATTACATAGAATTAAAAAATTCTGCATGATTAAATTGAATGTAAACTAGGGACGAATCAAGTTTAGTTTATGGATTAGTTTATGGCATTTCTTTTAATTATAGTAATTATAAGAAATCTTTAGATTTAAGAAATTTTGTCTGATTTTGAATAATAAAATATTTTTGAAAATTTAATAAATTGGTTTGACTTAAGTTAAATCACTTTCGGAACTATTAGAAGACGTTTTGCTACCATTACTTTAACTGATTAATCACTGATTATTAATTCACAACAATTCGTGAATTTTTTTTTTTTTTTTTTTATAAATTTTCAAAAAAATATTCTAATTATTATAGTATCTGAGTTTTATTTATTTTAAATATAAATAAAAAGTCATATATTATAAGATTAGAAATTAAATAATTCATAAGATTTAAAAGCGAATGATTTTCAGTGAAAAAATTTCACTAAAATTATTCATAGATTTCCCATATTTTTATTGGACTCCGATCTTATCTAAAGATACAACCAATGGATTCAAAGATTAATTGAACTAAAAATTTTCAAAGAATTTTTTAAATCATTTGAAACGAAAATTTATTAAAACTTATTTTTATATTTTTACGATTACATTTAAAATACATTTCAAATGATGTGAATATACGCCCAAAACATCTGTTTTAATGGTTTTAAAAATATATAAAATTCGGAAGTTTTGCAAAAAATACATTTTTTAATAGCAAAAAGATTATATAGAAATACAAGTAATTTAATGTAGAATTTTATCTACAAATCTGTAAATTCAATTAAATCTCGAGAATCTCGTTAGTAAAGAATGTTATAATAGTGTCCATCACTTTTTATGAAGGAAAGAGAACACGACTTTTGATTTGCACCAATATTTGAAAATTTCATTCTCAGTTTTTTTATTTTACACTGGAATTATAGGAATAAGTGTTATACTAGCTTGTTTTCTTTTCAAATGTATTTATTTTTTGCCAATACATCAAAATTTAATGGTAAAAACATTTGACAGAATTCGTGTCAAATGCTATCAATAGAGAAAACGTGAAATTAAGAAAAACAAATCATCGCTCAATCAGTAGTGATCTGGAATTCAGAGAAATTCACACAAAAAAACTAATAAATAAATTTGAAATCATTTTGACGTAAATGCAATTTAACAGAAATATATGTCTGTTTTATATCATCTTATATTTGAATTACCAGTATATGAGTCTAAAGACAAAAATATAGAAATAAATGATCTAACACACTTTTGCTTACATATTCTCTAATTTAATTTAATGTTTGGCCCAAAAATCAATTCTTTGTCTAAAATTTATGGAAATCTATTGCTTGAAAACATTAAGTTTAGTCTACTTTATAGTAATAAACAATTATTTTTAAACAAATTTAAATAAATTTTCATAATTCGATCGATTAGTCTTTCATTAGATTTCAAATTATCTTCAAATTGTGTTCTCCCACTCATCAACAAAAAAATTAATGATTTTATTCAATTGAAAAGAAAACTTCTAAGAATAATATGAATAATGTTTTCAATTGAATTATATTTTGCTCTCAATTGCTTAATATAGTCAACATTTATATATGATTATTATAATTATATTAAATTATATATAATTAAATAAAGATATATCACGTTTTCAGCTATAATTGATTTTCTTTTGATAAAATCTATACAATAATTTAAATCTAGATAAATTAGTTCAACTTTTATTAATGTTTTACTATTAATTTGCATATGAAATAACCACTGGTTCTCAAAGTCCTTCACTTAAAAGTGGGTACAACTAAAAAGCAATTTTTCAAAAGTGCATTTTAAAATCTATCTAGTAAAATTATATAAATCTCTTTCTATTTAAAAAAATGATGGCTTTCATTGAGTTTAAAAATCTAATTACGGGTAAAATATATGGTTCACTATTTAAGAAATTTGGGAACTCTTTTATATGTGGTTGAATGTCATAGAAAGGAGTCGGTTATAAGATATTACATTTGGTTATCAAATGTCATTTTTCCTGAGTTTGTATTTACTTATTGTAATATTAAACTTAATTTAATCAGTTTTAGAAAAATTTAGTACTAATAAAGAGTTTGTTTCTTAAAACAATTTCTGATTCTAATGTTAAACAAATACTTCTTTGAATAAAGAATTTTGACGATAAGTTATATTAACAGTCGTTTAAATTTATAGAAATATCTCATAATTGACACAAATCTCATGCATTAAAACATAACATTTTTTTCTAAAGTTATCTTAAGTTTATTTAAGTTATCCGGTTATACATCAAATTTGAAGATTCGCTTATTTTATATTAAAGATATAATAATTTAAATCAAATTTTATATAAAAAAAATAAATTACTTTTAATAACTCCTTTTAGTATTAATAATAAGTGATTAACCTAATTAAACATGGTAACTTAATATTATATAATTGCTAATTTTATTAATTTCTTTATCAGCAGAGAGGGAGAGGGAAAGGGAGAGAGAATTGAATAAATTATTGAATGAACACATTTAAACATAAATAATAAATTGTGGAAAAACTGTTACTAAACTCTAGTAATAATAATAAAATGTGTTCTAATGTTTAATCAATTATTTTTTATTTAACTTTTTTGGAAACATTGAACTAAATTCAAATAATTATATAAAAAGGAGAGAATTTTATTTTAGATATAAAAATAGTTTTGAAACTAATATTCTATAATAAAGTAAACAAAAAAGTATTGAGGAATTACTTCTAAACCATCGTTTCCTCCATTTCTTGTATGAAAGCATTTAAAGCATAAATTCAGTATTATTTAAGAGGGAATGTCGGATCGCATGCGGGGAAACCATCAAAGCATATGAAGTAGTAGTGATGGCCAACAAAAAGGAGAACCACCCAAATAAGCGAAATACCATTAAAAGAGGACTAAAGCTTATAAGTTATAACACGTATATATATTTTCTTATATTTTCTTTTTAGAAGTTTGAGATCCCAACCCCTGCGCTCTCTTTGAGTCTCACACCACAAATACAGACATTAGACTTAGACTTTGTTCAACCAAATCCCAAATGAGGCAAAACATTGCATTCATTTCGATTAACAGATATAACGAATGAAACAAAATTCATAGAAATTGAGGAAAACCTCTATTTTCATACCTCTTTGAAACGTCCTCTACAAACAGTAAGAGACCGATGACAAGAACACCGACAATCAGGTGATGGACTGCGTACTATCACAGGTTTCCATCGTTTTTTAGATCTCCTGGTTGTCCAACAGCCCAAAACCATTTTTTAAATCTGTTTTAGTTTTGCGCCAAAAATTGATTCCAAAATTTTCAAAACAAAAATTTAGTGTTAAAAACACAGACTTTGTTTGAGTTCCGCTCAACAAAACTTATAATTGTTGGCAACACTTATAACTGAAGCCGTAGTTCTTAGAGTGTTAGCCACCCATAAAGAAAAAGTGGAGGCCTCCTCTTTCTCACACACCTCTGTTATTGTATTTCTTCGAGAATTTTGTTTAACACAAAAAATTATTTTACACACATTTTATGTTAGAGTCAGTCATCTTTTGCAAGCATTACATCGTTTAAGGGCTTAGAATGAAGACAAGAGAAGAGGCTCTGAAATATTAAGTCTCAGAAGAGGCCAACTTCTCAGAACTGCTAAAATATTGAGCAATTGAGCTAGGCAATTGAGCCAATTGAGGAATCGGCCACTATGGACGAAGGCCTGTAGACTGTGCACACATTTAGACACGACAGACACCACTCTCTCTCTCAGACACCACTTATTACATGAATTATTTTCGAAGGCATTAATATTCCGTCAGAGCTTTGAATTTCAACAACAAATATGTGTTTCGCGAATCGCGTTTTGAATATTTGAGCAAAAGTTTTATGAGTTCTGGAATGAAATTCTTTGCATCCGAGTTGTCGTACATCTGGTGGTAGTGTTAATGAACATATTGACAGCCAGTGTTATACAACACTCGTATCAAATGAGAAAATGTTTATTAATCAGACAGAACTGAGTTTGCGATTGACTGCAATTGTGGTACACCTACTCTACGAACGCAAAATACAGGCTTTCGAAGTAGAGTTGAGACAATATCAGACATTTCGCTCGAACTCAGCGTCACTTATGTAGTGCTCATCGAATCAAAAACCAAAAGTTAGTCCAAAGCACAGCACATCGTTTGCAGGAAATAAGTCTCCCTTTAGGCAGATGTTAACTCTGGTTTGGTCTCACCACCACTTTATACTTATGGCACGTGTGCTATATATATACCATTTATTGGCACAAACTATATGGTAATCGAGTTATACTCACAATTTATATATGGTTTATATATTATCGTTAAATATTATAATCACAAACAATGGCTCTTAATATTTGCCTGACTTTTGCCTGACTTAAGAGCATTTAACAGAAAACGATACGATCGACAAATGACTCACTAATAGCATAATATAACTCTTATGTGCTTTTGGGCAACAAATCAGATGATTGTTAACAACGAAAATCGATTAATTTTTTGTTAGTCAACACAAACTTTAATAAACTAAAAGCAAAAATAGTTAACTCAACGGAGATATCAAACTTATTAGAAGTTTAACCACAAAAACAATTAAAATGAGTTTAAAATTTGTGGCAAAAATTTTAGAACCAAATGAATGTTAAACAGAATTTTGACCAAAAAATGTGCTCTTATAAAGTTAATGGCGATGTGAAGGGGCTGTGAATGGGGCGGGCAATTGATTTGAGGTCAAAAATATCTGTTCACATCTTTTGCTGATAGAGACGAACCACACCTCGTACTGAAAACAGTTTAAACACGGGAGCCGTCTGTTTATCAAAGTCTATGAATATGGTTTGTGTCCATTTAGAGGGTAGAGGTTTGCACGCATTGCAAAGGAATTCCAGAACCGCCACTTTTGACAGACCCCTCACTCAAAAAGTAGAGCCGATTCAGTATTTGTCACAATAAATGAATGGCTATTAAGAGTCGCAAACAATAATGACTTCAATTTGCAATCCATTCATACAATTGTGTCGAATGTGTCGAACATTAAAGGCATATAACATCTGGCGATGACTCCCGAAGAAGTAATTCGAGCCAAAACGAGAGCACAACTGCACGCGTCTCTTCTTATAACTATTATTATCAGATGACCACAAATTTACATAAATTGAGATTTCCTTTGAATAATAAATGAGATTTTCTCGTAACGAACCGGATATCATATCTGAACTATTTTTGACTCATTTAACCAAAAGAATCTCCAAAATCAGAGATACTATGGATAGTATGGATACAACTCTGGATATAACAGACATTAACTTAAAACAAGAAATGAATGTTTCGTTACAAAACTTATTCACAAAATGACCAAATTTTAAACAACAAAATTCATTCAAAGCGCTCGGAATCTAAGAAATGCTTTGGAAAAGGAGAGGAGAGGAGACATTTTTAAGAAAATATGCCCTATGAAGTCCCAATGAAATATACTGAGTTTAAGGAGTATCCAAACGATGTAATAAAAATATACTTTGAATTGAGCCGAATATTTCTACCAATAGTACACTTCTTATCAGTTTTTGTAGAATTGAAAAGTTTTTTTGGGAGAATTTTGTGGTTATTCCCAGTCGGGAGTCTTTCACAACAATTCAACAAAAACTCGTTCAATAAATTATAAATAAGTTTAGTGTTTTTAAAAATATAAGATCCAAGATTATTTCAATTTAATAATATTAGTATCAAATTTATACTATCAATGAAACTAAAGATAACAATAAATTGATTTTAGTTATTCATTAAAATTTTGATCATCAAATTCATCAAAAATTTAAATTCACTAAATATTTATTAAATTTTTTTCAATAATAATTATTCTACTTTTTATTGAGGAAATCTGTCGTATAATTTGCAAATGAAATGATAAAAATCAAAATCAAAATACAGTTTATTGAATCGAAAATTAGAAATAAAATTCTGTTATATTTCATAAAATAAGAAAAAAAACGAGAGAAGAGTTTTAGTAAATATAAGATTAAATTTGAAAAAAGCGGTCATTTTATTGAGTTTTTCTCATATATTTGAAACAAAAGTTCCGATTCCGAGAAAATTGTATAATTCAAGAGATTGTGTGATAAGTTCAGTGAAGGCTATAAAAGAAGGGACAGCTCAGCATAACTTAACTAAAAATAAATTTTTCTCTTCATTTGAGTCAGAACTTCGAAGCAATAATAGTTTGGTTCATACCTTATAGAAGAATACCTCAATAAAAATAGACAATTCATTGAAATCATTTATTATTATTGTTAAGACCACCAAAAAGAGATGATTTGTTGAACTAAACACCAATTTGGGTAAACTTGAACTCAAAGACCTTTTATTGAGAAAAGTCTCACGAAATCTCAGAAGTATATAATTGGAACAAATGGATGAAACGCCGATGAAATCTCTCTCTCTCTCTCTCTCTCTCTCTCTCTCT
>JAQFZM010001374.1:0-18833 GCA_034695785.1 Galumna obvia | reverse complement strand
TATCAGTCTTTCCACGAATTTCTTATTTTTCAGCACAAAATTCACTTTTCAAAATTCTCTCTCTCTCTCTCTCTCTCTCTCCCTCTCTCCCCTTTCTCTCTAACTCACACTCATCTGTAGGAAAATTTTTATTAAAATTTCAAAATTATAGAAATATAAGCAAGTTAACTCTTCAATCAGAGACTAATAACGTATTTTCCATTTTCACATTTTCAAAGTTTCAAGGTAAAAAGAAGGTTTCAGCTATTAATAAACTTGAAAATGGTATTTGATCAAGATAACGCTTTCAATTTATATTCATATAAATATTCACTTAATTAGTATTCAGAAGAAACGGGAAATTTAACTTAAATTCAATCATTTCTCCAAAGTTTTAAAAGAACAGCACATTCTTGTCTATTGCCAAGACTATTGCCAAGACTATTACCAATAACTATTGAATAGCCTATTGATAATAACCGCACATTCATTGAATATCAAACGATAGAAATTTTTAAAACTATAGTTAAATAGATTTAACTCACCTTTACTTATGCTGTTATTATCTGACAGTTTCTGCTATAAAATTGATTAAAACATTATTTTTTAATTTTTAAAAATATATTTTTGATTATATTTAAAGTGAAGTCAATTAGAATTAAAGCGCAGAAGTGATAACATTATGAAAGTATCGCGTGTCGACCCTATCGGTCAACTTATAATCATTTCAAACACTTTAATTGACCCCCAATTTAATTGTGAATGGGTTTTGGCTAATTTGAGAAAAAAATATAAAAGCTTCAGAAAATAATTGAGTGTCAGAGTGTGACCTTGCTCAAATGGCTCAAATGGCTCAAATGGATCAAATTGTGAGAAAAGCAATAAAATAACGAATTAAAGATTGCTTTCAATTCTAAAAGAAATTGTGTTGAAACGATTTAAGCGAAACTGATTTCATATTCAATATGAGCTCTGAATTAATGTCTGAATATTGACAAATGCGATCAATTGCTCAAAGAATTGATAGTTTGTTGGCAGAGGAGAGCCTTATGTGAGCGCATCTTCACATTGAATTCGTGTGAAAATATAATTTTGAATAGAAGTTGAAAGCTTTAGGTCTCAGTCTTTGACTGAAATCTGCGCTCAAACTATAAAAGAAGATAAGAAGAGGTCAGTCTTAGAGCAAAGTTAGAATCGCAGTCAAAGCAGTTGTCATTGAATAAGAATTTAGCGAACAATTGCTCTGAAGAGTAAAAGAGGCAAACGATTCAAAGATTTATGATTGAGGCTAACATTTGATGAGGAGCTCTACAGAGCACAGGTCTCTAACATTGAAATAATGGGTTCTTTACTGAAATATCTTTGTTAACAGCGGTTGACTCTCATTGAAGACACGATTGAAGACACGCACACAACTCATCAAAAGCCAATTAAATTTCACAAATATTTTGCGAATCGCTTTCGGTATTAAATATCATATAATGCGTGAGATTTTCAAATCAATAAACCATTTGTTTAACAAAAAGTGATTCAAATGTTTTATAATAACTCAAAAAAAATTTATAGAATCAATAAAATTAAGACAGACCTCAATACTTCCGTTCCACATATAATGGACAGCACTGTCAACGTGTTGATTACCGGTGTGCGCTGGACTGGGCACATGTGCATGGTCAGCCATCACTGACACCCAGTGCACCAGACCAGAGTTCGGTGACACTGACCGTCCGGATGGAGTGCCCGAAATAGGGGGTGAATTGACCAAAGATGAGTTGACACCTCCACCACTACTGAGTCCAACGATACCAGCTGATTTACCATGAATTCCACTGTCTGGTGCCCCTGGCCACACCAGAGCTGCTTTCTGTGGAAAATAAGTCCATCAATTGATTTAATCACTAATTGATTAACTGATTAGAAGATATCAAATGGTAGGTATGGTATCAAATGGCACACCTTCACCGAATACATTGCATTTGTTGAGGAATTCAAAATTCTGTTCGAGTCATAAGACATTCGAGATTTATTAAAAAGAGAGAAATGATTGTTTTGAACGCCCGGAGACTGAGAATCACTTTCACTAATTTCTTGTTTGATATGTCGTCCGTAATAAATGTGAGGAACACTGAGCGCTAAATTCTCATATTCGTGTCCGACATTAGTTTCAATCAAATGTGAATTTAGGACAGTATTATGCATCTGAATGGGTCCAATAGGTCCCAGCATCGCAAAGCATTGACCGGAGCACTCAGTTTGTAACTCATTAACCACTCATTACTTTATAACATTTGTATCATAGAATCATTTGAATCACTTTTCAGACAACTTTTCAAAAGTTTTCGTTCAGAGAATTACACAAACAGTAGATCACAATCGAGTGAACGTCACAATTGTGAGAACTGAATCCTGACTCGGAATATGTGTGCACTTTGTCAGGCATTCTATCATTGCTTGCGATGAATATTTGGATGACTCAAGAAAGCAAACTCAACACAAGAAGAAAGCAGTGCTGTGGTGTGCAGTGCAGTGCACTGTTCTGTTATAGATGAGCAATCGCCAATTGGACTCACTTTGCTTCCCACCACAGGCGGCACAGACTGACATTCTTCTACACATCTTCTCAGGCAAACACCGATTCGAGCAGTGCAAGCAAACTATAGCTCCCCCTCCTTCTGATGAAAACCTGATATTAACTGTAATCATATTTACGGTGTATATACTGTATAACAATATTATACTTTAATTCACAATTCTTTTGCTTTTTTTATAAAAAGAATCAAAAGACAAAAAACGTAAATAAGAGAATACTTTGAGTTTTCATTTTAAGGACAATATTATGGATTTTCTTTCAATGAAATCGATTTATAACTCATTAACAATAACTCTATTTTAACTGATTTTAAACTAAAATAGAATTCAATTGAATTTTATCATAAAAACTAAAAATTTGTATCGAAAACAAAATAAAACTATAATGAGTTAAATAACGAATAACTTATTCTTGAGCTAAAGTAAGTACAACACATCTTATTTTGTCTGAAAAATTGGTGATCCATCACTTCAGTAATTTGCGGGACGCAGTGGGCTTTTAAGGAACGGCCCCACACAGAAGAGGCCCCGGAATCATATAATACATAACTAAAATCCACTCCAAAACTTAGTATTAGATTAGAAAAAAACTATTGATTCGGATTTTTGCTATTTTTTGATAAAATGCCGAATTCTGACCGAATTATTACTAGACTTGAAAGCAATTTTGACTAGATTATTACTTATCAATGCTCATTTCAGAGAGGAGACGGCAAAGTTAGAGCTCCAGTAGCCTAATTAGATGCTTCCATAAACTATCAGTTCCACTACAGAAATACTTCTTTAAAGCAGAGCATAACTAAAATTTTGGAAAAGAGATCGCAATAATACTGTTGTGATGTATCGCAAACAAAGTGACGATTCACTACTACTTCACTTCAGATGCGGTTCACACTTTTCTTAGCCTTTAAGGCTTTAAGGGTTCTCTAAATCTTTGATAAAAGCGTGAAATTTAAACCAAAATTTCCTTAAAATGACTGAACTTTTTCACAATATCTTAAGTAAACACTTTTTCAAATGAATAAAAACTTTTAATTCCTTAAACATAAGTTTTAAGAAAAAAAAGTTAACAATTTTTTTGTATATCAATTGTAAATGCGGTACACCTTTGATATGATTTTAAAAACAGCTTATTTGGTACGCAAATGGCAAATGGATGGTATGTCTTGAAGATCAGTGCCTTTGAGGATAAGTCAATGAAACAAATTGATATAATTGTTATGTTGTGTCACAAATAAGAAAGCGATTGGCGCACATCTCGAGCATAACTGACTACAAGTGATTAGAGAGACATTAGAGAACACGATATTTACAAATGTATTCTCGAAATATTGTGAATATAAATGTTTTTGTTGTAATGACTTAATTGTGAAAGACTTGAAAGTGATATCACCCCAACTCTCAAACAAATTATATGATAATAAAAATGTCAAACAATTAATGAGTGTTCAGTTGAATACAAATATCTCAAATGTTAAGCAATTTTGGAATGACTGCTAAAATTTGATTGTTTAGGAAATGTTCATCACATGAGATGACTGGCCATCAAGAAATGGCTTGATTTTAATCGAACAGTTCTTAATCAAACAGAGATTCGAAAGGAATCAAATATTTGTGTTTCCCACAGAAGGGTCGTCAAAATGATTACATTAAAGACCCTCAGAGTAGAGCCAACTGTTTAATGGATAGCTTTAATGGAGGTCAAGGAGAAGAGTTTGAGCTCTGCATTACTACTTTGATATAATGGTTGGATCGCAACTGAAAAATGTTTGTTAAACTTTTAACAAAGTATGAAAAGTATGAAAATTCAATAGGAATTGAGCTCTGATTGCAATTTGCATGCGTTGTCTTATGTTGTCTTATGTTGTCTTATATGTTATTATTGTTTTGTGATGTGTTTCCACTCTAACAATAAATCATTTATATCCCGCTGACAACACTTGAAGACCTATTAGTCTCAACTAGACTTCAGTCTTATTAAAAAGATTTGTTCAATAAAAGTTCGCATATGTCTAACCTCTCTCATGACCTTCAATTGGAATTACATAACAGCACACCATAACAGCAACATTACTTTAAACACCCGCGCAAAGTCATTGACAGACACACCACTCAAATATGAATTATTCTTAATATCAATACAAATAGTTTCTTGTTTTGTGCTTTCATTCATTGCAAGGGATGACCACAATAAGACTCTGTACTCTCTGTACTCTTGCAAGTGATCCCTTTTTTCAATCAGTTTTCATTGAAAACTACGAATGAGAACTCAATTCCATCACATTTTAAATGGATTTTCCGGAATCACCCACTTTTGCCAACAAAACATTAATTTACCATAGATTTAACAATTGAGCAGTTGAGCAGTTGAGCTTGCTACTATTAATAATGACTATTCATTTTTTTAAAATTCATTTTCAAAAATCAGTTTAAGTAAAGTTAAGATTTGATTAAATTAATTGAATAAAAGATAAATTAAACTCAAATTTTTAAACCGAATTCATATAAAACAGAAACAAAATGAAAGTTTAATAATAATTTGAGTTAAAAACTTATTATTATTAATACTATTAGAAAATCTATTTATAAAATGATTTGAAAATTGAGATTAACTTTTGTAATGAAAAAATCGCATAAAATATAATATTTTTAGTAATTTATTGAATGTTAATGAAAGAAGAGTTAGATTAAAGTCATAATAAACGATTGAAATTTTATGCTTAAAATAACTGCAAAATATATAGCAATGAAGTCAAATCGAGGACCACATGAGCCACACATGAAGATTGAAATCAGCAAACATTTGCGTTTTCCATTAAGTGAGTGGTGGCCAAGATCAATTCAGATCAATTCAGATCAATTCTATCAATTGGATCGACTTATGAATACATTTTGACTTTTGGTTAGACATTATTTTTAATAAAAGGAGTAAACAAATGGTTTGATTGTTTTGGAGGCAAATTAGACTACAGACTACAGACTACTGACTATTGACTACTGACTACATGTGTGTCCAATGATCGGACTTTGATATTTAATTCTCGCCGATCGATAACTTGGTTCGACCTGACCTGAGTTATAAAAGCTATAATTTTATCAAGGTTACATTTAGGATAAAATTACCTGAACTATTGATTGAAGAATTTAGAACTTGGTATTATCAAGATTAAGACTTAAAATTGTAGAATATTTTGATTTTTAAGGTTAATTTTTATCGCATTCTGTTTAACGATTGAAATCAATTTTTAATTAACTTTGACTTAAGTCAGAGAAATGACTAAAAGAAGTATAAAATGGGTCTACAATTCAATTAAGGAGAGATTTGGCAAAAATTTAATTGAAAAAAGACTAAAACTTTGATTCTATCAAAAGGAGAGATAAGTTATGCAAAAGTGGCGCATCCGATGTCTAAGCCCTCACTCAGTGTTCACTCATTGCTTAACAAAATGAGCGAAAACTGTATTAATTGAAGACTGAATTGTGAATATTTGTCACATCTTTTGGTCTTCTGTTAGAATCTAAGACTTAATAAGTTGTAGAGAAGTGCGAGTAATCGAAGTAATTATTGATGAGAAAAGAGATGTTGCCTTTGGATGATAGGACTGTACACTGCGTAAGCGCTTTACCCTTATATTAAAGAGACGGCAAAAAATTAGTTTTGATCTAAAGTTTTGCGTTTGTAATTAGTCGAGTGAAAGCAAATTACTCGTTAAACATATTCTAATGCCAAAAGTGCCCGCATTCACAACTAATGCAATACTTGTAGGCATTCACTCATCAAACTATAGCTCAGACACCAAATGAGATGAACGAAGATTTTGATAGAAAATAGCGCTGAAAATAGAGACCAAATTAGACAATAGTAGTACAAAAACTAAGACCAGAGCAGCAAAAAATGTGTCCCTATAGTAGAGTTGTGTTCTGACCAACTTTTACTTTAGACACAAATAAGGGCCGAAACTTTTCTACTCAAACATCAACACCAAAGCACAGAATGAGAAATATATCGATTAAGTAATCAGCAAAGGAAGAGGACATAAGAGCGAAACGGCTCTCAAAACAAGTGAAGACATGCATTTTTTCGCTAAACAAGGACAAACTTGTGCTGACTCTCATACACAGACCAGAGGGAGAGGCAGAGCGATGCCGATTCTATGTACAAAACAGAGCTTAATATTTCTAACACTTAATCACTTGGACTGAATCGCAACAAAAAAGTATTTATTTGTCGCAAAACTGTTAATAACTGCCTTTTGGTCAATAAAACACTTAATTTCTTATTATTTGTGAACAAAAATGACTGAATTTAAAGAAATTTATTGGAAAAAAAAGTCAAACATTGATTGCAATGAAAAGATTTAAAAATTATAATAGAATTGCTTTCAAAGTAATGTTAGAGTCGGACAAAACCTCGAAAGAAGCAATTTTGCGGTCAGACCTGAGATCACTTTAGACAACATTTACTCGAATAGAAAAAAGTTTTGAGTTTCAATTGAGAGAATGCGAGCGTCGGAACAATTTGTAAAAACTAAGACTAAGACGTGAACTCTGATTAATTTCGTGGAAATAAAGTGAAGAACTGGTAGTGAAGAAGTAACAAACGCTATGCTATGGAATAAGTGAAGCATTCAATTTCATTCATGCAATTCAGGCTCAGCTACTCGTAAGCCGAGTGTCAGTTAACGTAGAGTCGAGACTAAACCAAACTCACATTCAAAGCAAACTATTATAGTCTATACAACTAATAATAAAAGAAATACAGTCAGAGAAGAGAAGAGAGGAGAAGGGGACTACACATCAAGAGAAGGTGTCACTAATGCACTATTGCGCCATTATATTTACAGCAAACGAAAATACCCTGGGGACTAACAAAATGCTAAACTAAGACTCACTTTTAGGCTCTAATGAGAGACAAATTCATCGCAAAAACTCAAATAATTTTTGTTCATAAAATGCAATTTATTTGTGTTTCGATATTTTTTTTTAAAAAAATAGATAATTAATTTTCACTCCAATTATTTGATGTGAATGTCATCAATATATTGAATTCATATGATTTTATTTTGCATTCGAGTACTGCTCTATTGGTTCAACAGTTCAATTGAATAGAACTCCGATCGGATAGAAAACAACAGATTTCAGTCTAAAAAGTCATAATATTCGCAACTTATTTGAGTTATTCGACAGAATTGAGAGAATTGGAGAGAGAGAGAGAGAGAGAGAGAGAGAGAGAGAGAGAGAGAGAGAGAGAGAGAGAGCGTGAAATTGCAGACATATAAAGGAAGAGGAGAAGCCAAGAGTGAGTCGAAACTGAAAAATTAAGTGAAGCGTATGTTTGTCAGTGGCTGTGCTCTGCAATTTGGTAGCAACTGTTTCAGCCTTGACCAGCCTTGCGGTGATTCCATCTCGAGTGCTCTCACATGTGAGACCGTCGCTGCCGTCAGTGACTGCTTTGGCATCACTGCATTATTGCAGTCCAATTGTACTAACCGTTGTCTACCGTCTCAAATAGCCGGGTATCTGACACGCATGGTTTCTCAACTATGCCCTTCACTATGTCATACCTGTACCAGTTGTGTATACCAACAATCCGAAGATGCTTTGCTTCAGCAGATCTTCAGATATATTTCACTTCAAACGGTGTAAACAATGCAATGATTGCTATTTGAAAGTCTGGAATGCAATCAAATTTGAGTGCAATCATTGAACAGACAATTATATTGTGGTTATAATCGCAATCAATTAATGTTTATCTCAAAAATTAAACTTAAAAATAAATATTTAATATTAAACATAATTTAAATTATAATTTAATTTATAAATTCTTATTTAAAATTATTGGAACTCAAATACTTCTCAATTCTTAATATAATATAATATAATATAATATAATATAATTTGCATTTTTATGATTTTGTTTTAAGTCACAGACTTTAAGACAATAATTATTATAAATTATTAATAAAAACCAAAGAGAGGGGCAAATAAGGGACAAATAGAGGGTCTTCCAGAATAGTGTCCTGGAATTTTGAAAACTTTAACACTATGTATATGGATAAGAATAGGTATGCACAAGTTTTCAAATCCCTTTTGGTGAGATGTTCCCTTGGATCAAGGTACTTTGTCATGTTAATTAAAAGGTTAAGTTGGACTTTATACTGAATTAAAACTGAAATCAAATATGAGGACAGAAATGACGACAATTTATTGTTTGATATCTTCTAAATGTGTGTTCAATGGATTTGTATTCGAAAATATGTTTAAAAACTAATTAATTAAATGGAATTGAATTCGATGTAAAAGAAGAGAAAATTTAACCATTAATTAGTGTTGGAGTGAATTCAATAAAAGAGTATAAAATAAATTCAATTTTAAAAGAATTAGTTTAAGTTATATTATGGTCTGTTTGGCAATTACTCAAAAATAGTTTGAGAAAAAGTTTGGCGAATGTTGTGGATAGAGAACAGAACAGAACAGAACAGAACAGATAGAGATTGGAAATGCTTTTTAAGTTCATTCATGTATAGCACTGTTGTATAGAATAGGAGTTGAATTATATAAGAGTAGAGTAGAGCACAAATTGTGTGCAAATGCATAACTCAATCGTATCGATGCACAGATAGATGGAAGACATGGACCGACAGACACATAGACTTTAGTGAACAGACATAAAGAACAGGCAGTAATAGTGTATTGGAAGAGAACAAGACTTTTCTCTTCTGTGATGTGAGGCTTATGAGATGGTTTTGATGGATTATGATCAGCTCAGTCTCGATGACCTGAGCACTGGCTCTGCTCTGCTCATCAATCAATGTGTCATAAGGCAGAGCGGAAACATGGAAAGGAGTTGAGAGTTGTCCCCAATCGAGTGACTGGTCCACAATCCGACTCCAATGCAAGCAAATGATGCGATTGTGTGCACAATACGGACCACTAAATGCCGTAATAGTACTTCACATTCAAAAATTTGTAATTTTATGGATACGGATCGCAACGACAAAACCCTGTTTTGGACTACATTTGTCTTATGCCACTCTTTATCAGATTTGACTCATTTTTTGTACTCATTTCTAACCAAAAGTTCGCCAAACATTTCAAACATTTTTTTAACTCATTTAAGACTAACTCAATCTTTCGATTAATTTTCCGGTTTTGAGACTGAATTATGGCTCAACCAAAACGACTATTAAGGAAAGAAATGCGGAGAAGGGATAACACTGATAGGAAAATGTGTATTTGCATCTCATCAATAGTTGAGTGCAGTTCTGATACGAGTCATAGATATCCGATGCAAGAGATGTACCCGCGAGGACTTAAAGGGTTAATTCGCGTCAGACGGCCTTCAATTCAGTATTCGTTTTGTGCTCAAACGCAGCACAAGAAAAGCGCACTGATATCAGACTCGCTCCAAGTCATCAAATGAACCATTTTATCAAAAAACAGACTCTTTTGGCACTGAATTGCATTAATTCCGTTCAATTCATCGCTCATTTGCTTTAATATAAGTTTTTCTTTAATTCTAAGAAAAACTAAAACCGAAACAATCGAAACAAAATTCTGTTCAGTTATTCATATTTTTGATGAATAATAATCTCTGAAATACATAATAAGTGGCACTCAATTCACTCATTCACTAATAATTAGATTTTATTAAAAAAAGCCTTATTTGAGGTGTAGTCAAGGTTTATATGTTATGACTGTTGAGAAGACAATTCCTCAGATATTAGAAGAGCACTTTTCTCGATTCTGGTCTGCTTTGATGTGGACAGCCTTGACTACCAATCCATACATGAAATCAATGGAACACCACTTTTCAACTATTTTTATATTCAGATAACATTTTATTTTTATTTTTTACTGTCGTTTAAAAGTTTTTTTATTTTATTTATTCTAACGTTTAAATCAAAAGAAAATAAACAAATGAATGAAAAACTATTAAAACTTTTAAACTAAATGTAAATAAAAATTGAGTTCATCTCTTCATTTATATCATTCCCTTTCACTTTTCATGAGTGAAAAATTGATTAATTCTTTAATAATATTCAAATAATATTTCTTTTTATGTTTTCACTAATTATTTCTATTTATAAGAATTTGAATGTCTTTTAATTTAATTTTTAATTAATTAAAATCAAAATAAAAGTTTGAAAAAAATTAAAAATCATTCGTTAATTAATTTTAAAACTCATTAAACACATCGAATCAAATTTAAATGATTTATATTTCAATAAAATAATTATTTAATTCAATAATTTTAGTTAAAATTATCGCAATTTATTTTAAATCAAATTTTCAGACAATTATTTGAGTCATAAAATTAATTGCAATCAAAGGTTTGAATTTGAATTATTGTAATGTTTTTATAGTAATTGTGATATGAGTTTCGACATATGGAGTGTTCAATGAATTTAGTTCTTAAAAAATAGACAAAAAATACGACAAATCGATTGAATTTTTCGCCATAAAAAAGATTAGGTTAAGTGAAGGCTCGCAATAGTCATTACTATTACCGGCAGTTAAGTTACCGCTCAGTAATACTTAATAATAGAAAGTATTAGTGTTTTAGGCATTGCTCTACAATTGCTGTATAATACCATACAATACCTACCTTTGGATATCAATTGGATCTTCTGTTCAGTAGTTGTGTTTGGTTTGGGCTTTAATTGTGCGAAAGCAAAGCGAAGCCAAACTAATCAAATTCACAGCATTTCAGCCATAATACTATCACTGGAGAGTCTGAAGATTCGAATAACGGCGCATCTGATCAGCACTGGTTTGTATGCGCATGACTTACATCATAAACAATATTAGACAACACTTAATACAACGCCACTCGTCTGAAGAAATCAAAAACGATGTCTAAGACTTTGGAGACAATTATTACAAAACTGTATCTCAAGTGACAAACCATTTGAACCGACAGAACATTATTCTGTTCATAAAAGAGACTCAAAAATGCATTGCTATGAGTGCTAACAACCCATTGGACAAAGCCTTGGATTCTTTACTTAAGTTTTATTAAAACACAAAAATTTAGTATTTTTTTAAAAAAATGGTAATAAATACCAAAAGATGTCAAATAACGCGTTATTTCAAGTTTTGGTCACATTTTAAAATTTTAATAAATTTATGCCAAAGAAATTACCAGAAATGTTGCCATACATTCATCTAATCGTTTAAAACTAAATTCTTGTATTTTTTTTCATTTAAGAGCTTTGAATTGATATTAAGTAAAAAAATGTAAACAGAATTTAAATGTTTAGTCAAATAAAATAATTTAAATGATATTATATTAATTGTAGTGAAGCTCTTTTCATAAAAAAAATAATTTATTCCTTTTTTAAACCAATAAAAAAGTTTTTACTTTTTTAAAAACAGGAAAAAAAGTTGAATGATATGATTGTGATCTAAGAAGTTAAGAGTTGAACCAAAAACTAAATGTATTGAGAAGTATAGAAGTATTGACTTACTTGAAAGCCATTGCAGTCCAACATTTGTTTAATTTTTATTCGGTGAGAGTTTTGCCAATTTTTCTTCGGCTTAAATATCGGTTCGAAAAGAAAAATATCGCAAAAAATCAACAGTTGGTCACGAAATGAGTGAATGTGAGAACTACTGAATCAATTGCAACATTCAATTCTTTCTTATGACGGAATGCATAAAACTCTTTACTGTTTGTGCAATCACTAACTCCTCCTTTAGATCGTCTTAAGGACCACCATTGGGATGGAGTTACCAAAGCAACCCTTTACCTTCAACCAAGCTAGATTATTTCTCTAACACTTGTGTACAAAGATTTTCAAAGATTACATTAATTACTTTTCTGACAATTTTTTAAAATCTAAAAATATTGGAGTCTTTTCACTAATTATTAATAAAACGTTTTTAATATTATAAACGAATTATTAAATAAAATTAAATTAATTCAAAAAACTCATCCGGTATTAAACATAAAACCATCACATATTCGGAAAAGAGATTAAATCATTAAAGATCTGTGTCTGGAATCAGTGTTGTCCACAACTGGTTTACTCTATTTCTTAAAATTTAGATGACTATCAGTAAAGTATTGGTTACCCACAGGATATCCATAGGAAGCGTTCAAACTATTCAAAACACAATTTTTATATTTTTATATTATAACTGATTTTAAAGATTTTATTTTTAATATTTAAATTAAAAAATAGAGATAAATGTATTCTTTGTTATTAAAAGTAAAGGAGAGGTGTGTCCTCGACTTACGGTAAAGTTTTTTAAAAGCTTTGAAAAATAGTCTAAAAATAGGATCGAAATATGATTTGGTTTGCATTCATTTTTATAAATTGAAATCAAAGTTATTGTATTTAAAGGGCTGACCATTTCTTGCAAATAAACAAACACTTATTTACAGATATTTGGAGGTTATTCCTGTTTACCGACAATTAGTCGAGAGTCTGAATAAAGACATTTAACGAAATCAAATTAGAAATTCAAGTCTACATCAGATTTTCTAAAATAGTCTGCGGTTTCATATCTTAAAAAAAGTCTGAGTTTTAGTTTGAGTTTAAAATTCGAAATATTTTTGCCGATTAATACCTTTGAGTTTCTTTAAAAAATGGATGTGCTGTGTCTATACAGTCTGTGCACAACATTTTTAGTCTATAATCTCTTTAAAATCAGACTCGAATTAAAGGTTAAGATAACAAAACAAGTCCAGAGACTCATAACTAACTCAAACGAATACTCTTTTCGATGAACGATAAAAATGGGATCAGAATATCGCAGAAAATCATATAAAATAATCACTTCTAAGGTTTTCATTGCAATGAATTTATGTTAAAAACAATAATTACTAATAATATCGAAAACTATAAAATCGAGTAAATTATGATTTTTGTGTAAACTTTAGACACTTTTAGTTAAAATATTGAATCGTTTTTTGATTTGATTTAAGTTTTGAAGAGTTTATTGGCGTTACGTTTATTCTCAATAAGAATTTCTTTACTCTACTTTTTCTTGAAAAAGGCCACAAAATCAGCGGTTCATTACTTGATTTGATTATTTAATAGATAACAGGAAACCATAATTGGAACAAATCAACCTTACTCATATTACTCATAATACTAACTCTAACAACAAACTGTGCATTACTTTAATTTATTAAATTTTTAAAAAAAAATTTCAAAATAAAAGTTTTTTAAAAATAATGTTTATTCTTATAAAGTATTTATTTAATTACATCTATTCATCAGAAATACAAAATTATTGGAAAATCTTTAAATTTTATATTAAAATTTATTATTAATTTACAAATGAATACATTTCTAGTGATTGTGAAGTTGAGTTCCTATAAATTAAGGAATTAAAGTAATTATTTACTTCTTTTCATAACTTATATATTCTATTAATTATAGATTTATTTTCAAATATTTGATTATTTATTTTTATATATTTTTCATTGAAATTAATATATTCAGCAAAAGTTTTATATTGAAAGAGTGGGAAGAGATGTAGTTATTGGTTATAAATTTATTGGATTAAATAGAGGGAAGCCCTTGTTCATTTTGTAGTTATTTAGTTTAGTTTAGAGGAACTTTTGTGTAATCAAATGAAATCTTTGGTCATATTTGATAATCAGAGTAATTATTAGAGAGAAGAAGAGTTTGGCTAATATTTTCAATTAATTAAAAGGGGTTTCTTTGCTTCTGATCTTTAGATACAATCGATATATGAATTGAAGCTAATGTTCGGAATAAAAATTGTCGAATAAAAAGAGTGGTAATGAGTCGTGAAGACGAAGAAGAATAGGCGCCAAAGCTATGAACTATCGTTTGAAATATCGATTTGAATTGTGTTTAAATGTAGAGAAAGGTCTCATATGGCGGAGGAATGAATTGATGATCAGACACAACGAAACACTGGAAGCAGTTGTGACTTCTGAAGAGATGCCGAAAAGTGCTAACAGTGTCTTATCAGTGTATTCAGCAAACAGTCCAACATTTGCAGGTATTCAATGAGATTGAGTGCAAAAGAAACTATTAATAGTTTTTCATCGCTTTTTTAATGCCATATGTTTTTCGGTTATTTTTTGAATATGTAATGACTTTTTTAATGTAAGCAAAAAACATCCCCAAAAACCTCAAAGGATTATCAATAAAAAGCAGTCTTTCCTATAATGTATGTGCACTCACTCTGCAAACTCTTTCACTTCAAAGTAAAACTATTTTTTTGTTCTAAGAAAAAATTTAGAGAAAAAGCTTAAAGAGTAGTATAACATCCGTTTTTTAAGTGATAAAAGGGTAGGCCTATCAAACAAGACAGAACTCTGCCATTGAAATAACGTTTGCACACCTTTTCTATTGGTATCAATTAGAAAAAAAGTCTAATTTTTTGCTTACCCTTGAATCCGATGTCAGGCATACCTCCTTAAAAAAGAGAGGAAATAAAAAAAATTAGACTTCAATTGCTTTTTGTAACAAAAGAACTGGAAAATAGCCATATGTGCCGACTCGGTATTCTTATGCTGACCGGAAATTATAAGAGTAGTGCTATAATTGTTAAATTTTAGATGAATTACAATCAAGAATTTCATCTTTGGATCAATAATTTATTAAATTTTGAATAAAATCTAAGTTTTAGATTATTTCGATCGATATATGAAAGATATTGCTTTTATGGTTAACCCTAAGGGAACGTCTTATGAGTTTGAATTCATTAAAATAAAAGTAAATTGAGTTCGAAAGTAATTTGTAAAATACCTTTGAGGTAATCGTCATCAATGATAGTGCACTCACCACTCGGCTCAGAATCAATCTGTTAATTATAAACACAAAATACATTATTCAGTAATAATAAGAGTTTTAAATGTTTAAAGAAAACAAAAGGAAAGGTATCGGAACTAATTTGTCCACAAATGTGAAACTTTTTTAAAACTAAAGTCAAAGTTAATCGATAAACAAATTATTATCAAATTGTGATTAATTTATTATTTTTAGAACAACACAACTCTTAAATGTCAGCAAAAAATTAATATCAAAATAAATGTTTTTTCAAAATTTATTTAATTCTTGAAATTCTTTTTAATCTTAAAATGTTTAACGTTTTTAAAATATGTTTAAAAATCAATATTTAAATACTTTGTTATGAGTATAAAAGTGCCACAATTGACACAATAACTCATATTTTAATGAATTCTATAAATATTTACTCAATCTATAAAAAAAGTGAATATTTTGGTCACAAGTGATGGTGAATCCGATCACTGGTGTAAATGTACTTTTTATACAATAAAAGTATTTGTTTTGACGCTAAAAAAGTGAAGACTTATTCGAGAAGCGGAGAAAGTAAAATATATTCAATGCGAGAGAGAGAGAGAGAGAGAGAGAGAGAGAGAGAGAGAGAGAGAGAGAGAGAGAGAGAGAGAGAGGCTGTGAAGGTCTCCTCACTTGAGGTGAAAAAACTTGAAATTGGGTGCCGTTGGGTTCAATAAAAGTTTTTTATATTTGTCTGAATTGAAGAATAAAATTATGAAAAGCATTTGATATAATGAATTAAATTTAAATTTTTTCCGATCGTATTCTGAAAATGATTTTCAAGAAATAAAAAGTTGTGATTGTCCTCAAACATTGTCCTCAACATATTTAATGGTTTTAATAAAATGATATCATTTATAAAAATAATTGTCTTTTGAGAAGCGGTGCTCTCAATCCTCTAAAATAAATTTTTAAGAAAAAAATTCAATAAAAGTAGAAATAAATGGTTTCCTCGAAACTTAAAAAGGGTTGAGATATAAACATAACATCATTAAGTTTATGCATTAACTGATGGATGAGCGGACGCTCACAATATTAATACTTTTGAAGAATTAAAAAAAACTGAAAGTAATTTAAAAGAGAAAAATATTTGGAAATCAATGAAATGTTAAAAGTTGTGAACGAGAAATGTGTCCATTTATTTGAATAATAGATCTGAAGAGTTGAATGTCTTATCGTTATTAATGTGAAAAATTCCCACCCTTTGGGTAACCTTGACATTGGCTACCTTTCCATAGTTCACTTCACTGTGTGTTGTCTCAAAAGAATATTCTACATTGAGTTATATCTGAGTTACACAAAACCGATCGCCTGTTCCCTATTCCGCGTTTCCTATGAAAGGGTTAAAGCGAATGATGGGTTGAATCAAAGATACAATTTTGAGCAGAAGGGTTGAGAGGAAGAGCTCCCACTACTGAATGTTTGAGCCATAGCTTAAATGCTTAAATTTGGATCGGATCGCACTCTACTTTAATGTACAGTCAGGTTCTCACGGGTTTGATGTTATATAAGCGATATTGCATTTGTTAGTCTCACTCTCTACTGATGGCTGTCCCCATCACTTGTATACTAATGCATCAAAAGTTCTTTACTTTGAGTTGCAATTTAAGTAAAGCCGAGTTAAACGATAGGAAAAAACTTACTCTAACTTTGTGTACATAATTGGTGTATATGTGTATCGACTGGTAGTCACAGATATTCTATGAGAGCAAAACACTATTTTTTATTTCAATTCCTTTAGTGTACGCATCGGTTCAACAAAAATAGAGATCGATGGGAAGCAAACCCTCACCATATTATAATAGGACCCATCTTTAAACATAGACTGACCCTTTTCTACCCCTTCTAACTCTTTGAGTCCCAGTTTTCAGATCTTAACTAAATATTCGTAGCGAAAGAAAATAGGAATTATTCTCTCAAACGATAAAATTTTTCTCAATTCAACAAAACTATTGAATAATACTATGAATAGCAAAACAAGTATTTCAATAATATTCCCTTATTTTGATCGTCAACTGATTTAAGACTAACCCTACTTTAAAAAGAGGGCTTTACTAATAGAGTTAACTAAATCTAAGCACAAATTTCACAAATCAAAGCAAACAATTTAATAAATATTCGTTTAATTTATTTTTCCCAAAAAATATTTTTAAAAATATGATATTAGAAAGATTTACCTTTAAATTAATCAAAGAGAAGGGCTCGACGTGAAGTTCCGCCAAAGTTTTGCTATTATTTTCAAGCGGTCTGTTGTTTATCGACAAGTGTTGGTCAAAAGGCGCGACTTTGAATAAATTCATTATCTGTTTATGAAAAATAAATCAGAAATTTAGTATAAATTGATATCAAATGATTTGACAATAAATTATGAAACTATAAAACATTTTGATTTATATATCTATTTTGCATTTGAAACAATTGTAACATGCTTAAATTCTAGTTTCTTGTTAGAAACTCTAAGTTTTAACTACTTTTGAATACTTACGAATATATCGACAAAAAGAAGTCTTAAATAAGAAGAGAATAAATGAATAAAACAAAATATAAATCGTTTTACAAATAATCGATTATAGATTTAAATTTGAATTTATTTGATATCAATACCATTTATGTAACGAAATTTCAATTATATATTTGGTGAAACATTTTATTCAAATTTTTGGTGAATTTGGTAAAAGGAGTGTCCATTGGATTTATAGCAACTAAAATACGATATTTTTATTTGAGATAATTTCAAATAACAATTTTAAAAAAAAGTAAAACTTTCGATGAGAGCATCAAAATTCTAAATTGTAACTTCTGTTTAGTGAGCAAGCTACATATTAAAAGATTTATTAGCCGTAAATTACAAAAGAAAAGTTGCATAAATCAAAGTTAAACATTATATATAGATTGTATGACATTCCATATATAGGGTCCACCAATTATTGTTTCACATAAGAAAGGCTGTATTTCAATTTATACAGACTTAGAAAGACGTAAACTTAGTGTGACATAAGTTATGTCACATAACCTAATAGTATTGCTTTAATTAAATTAAATAAATTTGTCGTTTTATTCAATTCTGATTAACCAAAATTTATAATAAAAAATTTAAATAAGTTTTTTTTTATATGAAAGTATATTTTAAAACAAATTCAAATTAAATAGTATTTTTTTAAATGCTTACATATTGTAGATTAAGAATATAAAAAAAAATATTTATAGAAATTTGAAAAATTGTATTTTTTAGTCATCGAAAAATTATTAAACCATTTTAAGAATTTTTTTAATTATAATTTACTAAGGGTATTTTTATTTATCGAACAATATTCACAAAACTATAAAATATTTATAAAATTTTTGTTTTAATTTTTTTTTCTATTATTAGTTATGTGCGGGAAAATAGCAGATTTTAATTATAATAATACTTAAGAGCATAGATGGCTAAAATTTAAAAATACCCCCCCCCCTGAGACGAAAAATCTTGAAAAT
>JAQFZM010001373.1:0-18837 GCA_034695785.1 Galumna obvia | reverse complement strand
CTTTTAGCTTGGTTGATTTTTTAGTGAAGCCCCCAAAATTGAGTTTTTTAATTCTTATGATCACCAAGATCGTTCAACTTCAAAAATAGAAAATGCATTTTTCTAAATTTAATCCTGCACATTATACTTGTAAAATTTTTTAAAAATCCCATAAGGCTTAAGAATGACAGGGTTATAATTGTCAATTTTACATAAAACATCATTAAAAAAGCAACATTTTGTCTACTTTTCAATTAAAATTGTTTTTATGGGTAAAAATCGCTACAAAATATTTAAATAGAAAACTTTTATATTAATATTGTAATTGATTTATTGCATTTTCAAAACTGTAGTTATTATTGAATAATTTAAATAATCTCTTTAATTTATAAATTTTTTAAAAGTGAACTAATAAACCTTAAATTATATATATTATTTATATGAAATTAATAACATTTTTGACTAAATATAAAATTCATTTTTTTCAATTTGATATTTGTTTCTTATCTGTATTTATTACTAATATAATATATTTAGGTAGGATGGGTAACAAAATCATTATGATTACAAATTATCTAATATATTATCTAATTAAATTTATAAATATTTATTATGTGTCTGAAGCATATTTTATAGATAAGACTTAAATTAATGTTAATTTAATAAAATTATCAAAAGTTATTCATATAATGATTTAAAATAATTTTTTTATTAAATAAATACAAATAAAAATTCAAAATTTTTTTAATTTTGTAATTTTAGATAAATTTTTAAATTTTCCCAGTTAAATAAAGAATATCTGTAAATAATTACTGAAATAATGCCTCGATCTTATCTGCGACCTCTTTCTTATCCCTGCTTTTCCTAATTCTCTCTCCGATAGCAGTCATACGTTTAGCCAAAGCTTTATCAGAGACGAGTCTATCGACAGCATTGAGTAATTCATTCTCTGAACAGTGAAACGGATTAAGTCTTATTCCGAGTCCAGTTTCGGCGATTCTCTGTCCGTTATCGAACTGATCCCCTAATAGTGGTAACACTAATAAGGGTTTACCGAAATAGAATGATTCGGTCACTGTATTATTGCCGGCGTGACTGATCACCAGATCTACTAATGGTATGACCGCTGTTTGTGGCAGATATTCCATTCCCCACATATTCTGTGGCAGTGGGTATGAGTCAAATATGGGTCCCTTTGAAACAATGAATTTGTGTCCTGATTTGGACAGAATACCAGTTAAACGCTTCATAAGCTTAATATTAGAACAGCCATAAGATCCCATTGAGAGGAATATCAGTTTACCAGGCTGTTTGGCCAATTGCTCGGGTATGTCAAATGTATCGTTAGTTATACGAACTGCGTTCTCAACTCTAACAAAATTTCCAGAAAAGGGATGATATTCTTCAAAATCCAACTCTTTTGGTGTCAAATAAATGTTAAGATAAGGACTAATTGGATGAAGTCTTCCGATGGGTAGTGTCTGTACTCCATTTGCGGCACAGTTTTCATTTATTTTATGGTGAAAATCAGCATAGATTTCATTCCAGGTATTTATGAAATTTTGCCACATCTTTAGATCTCCATTAAGTGGTAAACCTATTGAAAAGTAAATAAATAATATTTTTTAATTACAGTTTAAAGCATTTAATAATTAGAAAAATATGATATTTTAAATAAATTGCAATTTTTATTTTATGAATTCTATTCTCTTTATTGTTTGAAAAAGAAACTTTACTGGGTGCTGGAAAGAATTCATTTTTTTTCTTGACTGAATGATTTATGTTTATGAATAAATAATTAGGAATTAATTAATTAATATTTTAAAACATTTAACAATTTAAAAAAAATTATCAAGTTTAAATAAACTCTAATTTTTATATTATGAATATTTGTGTCATATTTTTATGTGTGAATTGTAGTATATTTAATCTCGGTCGTAGACAAAAGCCCGAAAGACATTAGACCGAAAAAAACACTTAAATTTAAAAGAATATTCTTTAAAATATGAGTTTTTTAATAAAATTCTTAGATATTTATTATCGAATAGAGATATATAAGGTTAGGTTATGTAAAATTAGGTTATATTATGTTAGTTTATGTAAGTTTAGTTTAGTTAAGTTTAGTTTAGTTTAGTTTAGATTAGTTTAGTTTAGTTTAGTTTAGTTTAGTTTAGTTTAGTTTAGGTTAGGTTAGGTTAGGTTATTTAACGTAAGTTTATGTTATGTAAGGTTAAATTATGTAAGTTTAGATTAGTTTAGGCTATGTTATTTTTTCGGGCTTTTGTCCTTTCGGGCTTTTGTCTTTTCGGGCTTTTGTCTTTCGGGCTTATGTCTTTCGGGCTTTTGTCTTTCGGGCTTTTGTCATGGACCCATTTAATCTAGCTTTATCTATCATTTATTTTGTTTATTTTTAAATTATAGATAAAAAATTAGAGTTATTTTTAAATAAATAGATATTGAAATAAAACATAAAACAAATAAGAGATCAACGATAATCCAGTTATGATATTAACACTAAATTTAAACATATTTTTATCAATAATGTAATGTTTTTATCGATTAAATAATTTCAATTCAATAAAGAGTTTTATTAAATGTTTATATCACATTCTTATTTATAATTAAAATTATCATGGTAAACTTACCAGAACGTGCAGGTGGTAGACGTTTATCGTCGATAGCTTTGCGAGGATTAGACGAATAAAACCAAATCCAAGGAATACCACAATTAGTCAGAACAGGAGAACAGACTATTTTGTCCAGAATTAGTAAATCGGGTTTCACTCTTTCAATAATAAGGCGATACTCTTCCTCCCTTTCCTTATCATCAAGGTACATTCTCTTAAATGAGGGCAAACAATAGTACTCTTCAATACCAATGGGATCTCTTTCAAGATGTTTGCCATTCTCTTTCATATATTTGACCCAGTAGACTTTACCTTTATTTGACCTTGACTTTAATCCATGCAATTCCTCTTCGAAACCAAAAGGAGTCAGTTTATCCTTAAAGGCGATATCGACTGCCATAACAATTCTATGACCACGAAATTGAAGTTCTTGTGCTAAACCAGTGCAGGCATTTACAGGTCCCCATCCGTTAAGCGGCACAACCAATATTGTCAATTTCTTTTGTACCATGGTTAAATTATAATTTTAATCAAAATTATAAAATATAAACTTTTATTGAAAAGAATATTAAATAACAATATATTTTATTATTTTTGAATTATTAATAAATGAAAACTGTTTTCACTTTTATATAAATTTGAATGTTTTTCAATTTCAACCAATAAGAGATAAGATAACAATTTTCCAAAGAATTAACTTGTTTATTTCAAATTTAGAGTAATGTTATGTTATTTTATTGTTTACCAGATATATATATTTTATATTTTATCAAGAATTAAATCATGTTTATCCGTATATACGACATGTTTATTATAATGACATATATTATGAATCTCTATTTCATTTGTCCCTGGCAATAATTTTTATTTTGAATCCTTTATAGACATACAGTGATAAGAATTTGTTTATTATTTTGTTATAAAATTCTAATTAAAAATATTAAAAATTATAGTATTTTTATAAGGAAAAGTGATTAAAGTTTTACGTCAATTATATATAAACATGTTTATATTTTATTTCATCATTTCCTCTAGTTTAATATAAATATTTATAAAATATTAATTGCAATTTAGTTTATAAAATATTTATAAAAGTTAATTATCATTTAAATAAAATGTGTGAAATATCAGATAATTATTGGATGGTATAATTCTTGAGCTTAATAACGGAGATGCTAAAGAAGATTTCTGGAATACCCTTTTGATAAAATGAGCAGGAAGTCTCTTGAGAAATTGGAGCAGGCGCTTCTCCGATTTCTCATATATTTCTGAAAAATACCAGAATCTTAAATAAATTATTAATTAAGACAACATTTTAAGTTAATAATCATTTAAACTACATTTTATTATCAAAATTATCGGAATTTTTGCCCCAAACTATTTTTATCCATTAAACCAATTTTTAATGAAAAATAGATAAAATATTGTTTTTGAGTGAAGTAAATTGAATATTTATTTACCTTTGAATATCCTAAAATATCATTTAAAAGCGAAATGTCTCATAAATTGATGTTTTTGTTTTGAAAAATACTTTAACACTTTAAAATATGAATTAGGATAATGTTATTTGTTTTATATTTCATTAATTAAATTTTTAGAATAACATTTTCTTTATAATATATTTTCATTTAAAAAAATATTTGAAATACAATAAATGTATGTTTTATTATTTTAAGAATTTTCCTAGGCAATATAATTAGATAGATTAATTGGATTCAAATAAATTCTGTGAAAATAATAAATATTTGATATCATTAAGGTTAAAAAGAGAGGAAATGAGTTTCATAACAAATTTCCATAAAATTTTTATATCGATTTTCTGAGATTTTAGCAAGGTATTTCAAATTAATTTGAATATTCATCATTAATAACATTTAGAAATATTACAAATTATTTTCAATATACACTAAACACTCCAATTGTGAACCAATCTTTATGTGAAAAAACTCTTAATCTGAACGAAAATCTGAGACCCGAATCACTTTCACTACTATAATGTTCACTCTTATAGTGAAAAACTCCTAATATGTATCAATTTTTCTGGTCCCGAGTTGGTTCAAAACTGAAGTGTTTACTGTATTATCTATTAGTTAATTCAATATAAATATTAATATTTATATATTCTTGTTAATAATTTATATTTAATATAAATATTAATTAATGATTAATTTAATAAAAATACATTTTCTTAATAAAAAGGATATATATAATTGAAAATCTCAATCAATCAATAAATCAATTTCTTTTATGTCTCATAAACCTTATTGATGTCGATACAAAAGGTCGGCAGTCTTAGCTCTCCACAAATCACGATCCGCAGCAATAGACTTGAGAATCTATTGAACTAATTGAAAATCTATTAAAACAAAACTAATATTATTTCAATAGTAGAGAAAATGAATTCATTTCAATATATTCTTCTGCCGTTTGGCTTAAGCAGAAAATATCGTATATTAGATCAGTTTTTCACCGGACTGACAATTTCATCGGGCATATCATGGATTGTTCATATGTTGATTATTGTGATATCAAATGAAGAATATAAAAGAAATTATTATTTTATATTATTTGTATCCACTCAAACATCTTTAAATATTTATTCATATATTTTGGTTCGGAATCGAAGCAAAACATTAATTGAAATGTTTGATACAATTATTCATTTTGAAGAAAAGCGAAATATTATTAAAAATAAACTTGGTTATTTTATCATGATGTTTTACTTTCTAACAATTATTCACTCAAAAATTATTGAATATTTTCTAACAAAAGGTAAATAATTATATTTCTTTTAATTGATTTAGTTTATAAAAATAATTTTTTAATATTTTAGATACTAGACAAAGCCTTGCTCCTTGGAATAATGACCTTGTGTATTATATCCTTTACCCTCTAGTCTCATATTACGATATCTACTGGTTTATAGCCATAGAATATATATTTATAGAAGTTAGTCTTCGATATTATAATTTAATAAATTATTCAAATGATTTAATCAAAAAATATCTAACATTTCGACCAAATGTTGTGATTCGACATCAAATTAATGAGATTATTAAACAATTCGACAAAAATGACAAACAATTTCAATATATAATATTTCCATTTAAAATGCACATAATTATATTTATATTTATTATTTGCGCATCTTATTCAATGTTTAATACCCTAGCAACTATTAATAATAGGGAATATATTTATTTGAGATATTTATCAATAGTGAAAATAATTCCAAAAATATTTTACTATATAATGAGTCGAATTATATTATATTATAAAAGCAAAAAAAAAGAAATACTTATCAAAACTATAAAGCAATGGAAGGACTCAAACACTGATCAACCATTTATTAATACATTTTAATAAATACAAATAATTAATTATATAAATCTTTACAAATTCAGAGTGGGATTAATTTGTTTTAAAATGTTTAGGTTTAATTGTTGATAGTTTAAAGTCACACTATGACTATCTTTCAAATTAATTTTATATACTTTCTTGGCCTTTTTACGTGTCCGGTGATTTTGGCATATATTTTTTATTAATAAAATTTTAAATTTATCTAATATTTTTTTGAATCATGCTTCATCAATTATAAGAACAAAAAATTATAATTCAATCTATAAATTATCTTCATAGAACTCAGAAATAAATATTTATATCATTGTTTTTATTAAATAAAAAGTAATGTATTTTTAATTCATTTAATAAATAAATTTAAAATAATATTTTATTATATTAATTGTTATATAAATCATATTATTTATTTTTACTTAATCATGCATTCTTTATAAAAACTACTTGTTCCAAATTTGCCAAGTTCTGTAATTAATTATTTATTATTAAACTTTTACTAATATTATATAAATTACAGTTTTGACTTAAAGTTACTCAATTGCAAAATATTAAAAACATGTATAATGTGTATACATTTTTTTTTCATTACAATCCCTTCACATATCGGAAGGCACCGGCAATTTTCTTGTGCCAACGCTCAACATTTTCACTATTCTTCCACGATATTATTGGCATCTAAAAGTATAGAATATTTTGTTGCCCAAGATGATTTTCGTTCCCTTTAATTACTAATTCGAATAATTTTCTTAGGCAAATTTTTATGACAACTCTTGGTTACAATTATTACTTATAAAATAGAATAATGAACAAGTACAGTTTATTTTATATTTCAGTGATATTTGTAATATTTAATATATTTTACAACAAAAACATAACATCCAGCTAATTCTATATAAAATTTTTTAAAATCAAATGCACCTTTTATTATAAAATCAAAAATTATTAATAAACCAGTAACTTATCTTCAAGTAACTTATGAATAAATATTTAAATTATTGTGTTATCTAAATAAAAGTTAATGTATTTTTACCGTTTAACCCCACCTTAGCCGTCATGCCAGTTTAATTGAATTTGGCAATTTTTCTAAGACAGTTTTTTTTCAATAAGGGCATGCCGGTAAAAATTAGCAAAAATTTTCATTCAAAAATCTTATATTTATTAATTAAATAATTTATCTAAGAGTTAAATAACTTGGCAACTAGAAATGAATTATAAAATATAACCCTTGAAATGATTTCAAACTTTTAATCAAAATCCAAATATATAATGACATAACTTTGCGTTAAATCTTTAAAAAATATAATTATTATCATTGTTTCCAAAGATTTTCAAAATAAATTTTTGTATTTTTATTTAAAATTTTTTAAATTAAAATTATTTTATTAAAAACATTCATTTAAGACTTTATAATTTGAATAGGAGTTTTGACATTTTTTATAAGAAATATTTTTAAGAAATGTAAATTTATTAAACACATTTTTCTCTATATAACATTTATGATAAATTTTACCTAAATTTTTGTATAACTTAATTTAATTCATAACCAATAGATATTAGAAATAATGAAAATATTATAGTTTATTAAAGGCTATCAAAAAATTGCAATAATTTAAAGGTTTATTTTATGTTTTCAACGAGATCTGTAAATTATGCTATCAATTGCAAAATGAAGTTATTATTATTATTTATATCTCAAATATTTCCTTTGACAATGTCTTTAACAAACATTTTAATAATAACGCATAATAATTAATTTTTTTTATAAAAAATATTTATTTTAATTCTTTTATTTATTTAATTTATCAAATTTATCAAGATCAATTATAATTTCACCCAATTTTTACCAAAAATACCCCGAAATTCACTACTATTAACAGGATATATCCCATTAAAAATAAAACTATATTTGGATGATATAAAGAAAATATTTATGCCTAAATTACAGTTTAATAAAAAAAAATTATTAAAAACAAAATTTTTTTATAAATAATAATTTTATATATTAATTAATAAAATAAAAATAATTAAAAAGCGCTTAAGATACTTATTTTATAGAATTTCTTAATTATTAACTAATAAAAATATTTTTAAATATATAAAATGAATTAAAAATAAGTGTTTAATAATCGCCAAATTATTAATAGAATTTAATAGTGAACTCATTAATTGGCAAGTTTAGAGACATGCTCATTTATAAATAAATTATTACACATTATATAATATAATGTATAATTCATAAGATATGCTTTAATGCATTTTGTAAATCATAATAATGTCAAGTTCAAAACATTTCTAATTGCATTATATTAAAAAAAATTTATTAACTTTTATTTAGTAAAATGTTTTTTCAGTGACTGGAGTACATTGTTTACTACAAATTGTTACCTTGACAATTTATTGATTGATATCAAATAGAGCAAGTTTCATAATATTTTATTTAAACTTGAAATATATTTTATCATATATTCCACAAAAAAAATAATTTCCATCTAATTTCATAATAAGTTTTAACTGACTCCAATAAATCACTTTGACATTTAGTAAAAGCTCTATATTTTATTAAATTATTTTAACTTTACACTTGCTTTATTTATTAATTGTTCAAGATAAATTATACTTGAAAAGAAGGATCTTCAAAGAACTCATATATATAAATATTTTAAACATTTTTATATCTAATTTAAGGTAAGATATTATTTAATTTTTACAATTAAATAGTTATTTCAAAAATTTATAGATATTTATATTTAATTTATATACTAGTAAACATTAGGTTGATAGTCTTACTGTTATATTAACAAGAACATAGCAGTCATAGAATTAAATGTGTGCACACAATAAATAAAGTGATACGAAATAATTAAAGAATTACAATGAATATACAACAAATGTATTACACATATTAAAAATATGCAAAATATTAAACAGGATAATTGAGTAATACTTACTTTAGCAAGTTAAATTTACATAACCAAAAAACTGATTCATACAAACTTGCACGATTAATATCTAATAACAGCCATTTAGTCCATGATAGTCATTTAATTTCATAAAATAAATATTTTACTAAAATTAAATATAAATTATATTTTTTTATTTAAAATTTAATTTAATTCAAGTGACTAAAAGAGACAAAACTCTAAAATATTAAAGTCATGTATTATGAGGACATACCCGTTCACCGATACTACCGTCGCTCATACAGAAAGGCACCGCCAAAATTAGTGCCGGCAATAATCTCGTGCCAGTGCTCAACGTGTCCACTTTTTATTAGTTTTTTCTTTATAATATCTGGAAGTATAATGTATTTTGTGGCCGGAGATGACTCCCCACCATCTAAGGAGTTCGACACTGACTTCTTCAACAAAGTATTTAATATTTAATTTAATTCTTATTAATTTATTTATTATTAAAGAGTAGGAAAGAAGAGGCAACAAAAAGTAGAAAAATAGGTATATTAAGGATTTATATTATTTACAAAGAAATGAATATTTTACTTCGCTTTATAAAGATTACACAATGAGTCCATTTTTAAAAATAAACTTGTTGATGGCCTAATCATTGCACAAATATAATGAAAATATTATATAAATATCTGTGATTTATATAATATTAAAATCTGAGTTTAAATTAGTTGAAAAATATTTATGATTAACGCTTTGTTAATAAATGTTATTAACTGGGTTTTAGGAGGACCCCTCTTAATTGTTGGCATCATTTTGTTTTGTATATCAGTGTTTGGTTACATATTGTCGTGTGTTTTCTACCGCAGGTATCAAAATGACAAGAATAACAATATTAACTCAAATAATATTACTCAACCAAATGCTATTCCTGAAACGCAATCTTATCCCCAGCCATATACTACTCCACAAATTTATCCAATGCCTCAAAATATGACTCAGCCTCAATATTTTGCCCAGCCACAAATGTATGCACAGCCACCTGCATGCTTTACCTATCCTATTTAATGCTCTTGCAAATAAATTCAATATATGCAAGTTTGTTCTTTTAAATAAACAATTTTTACAACTACAACTACACACAATATCTAGCTCAATATACTTTAATGATGACTTTCAAATAAATTGTTAATATTTTTGTAATTTATATAAATTCCGAAAAAATTATATTTTTGTTATAATAAATACAATGTCTATAATTATTCAATAATTTATGATTTTATTGTATATAATTAACTTTTAGAATAACCAGGTTTATTGAAAGACTAACTTTATAACTGGTTCTAATATCTTGTCATCTATTTTAATGTAAAGCAAATTAATATATTGAAAATATAATTGACATCTATTTTTAATACAATAGTAGTGTTATTTATTAGTTTATTGAGGGATCACCTTGGTAATTTATTGATTTATAAACAATACGTAATAAATTATAACAAACGTTTAAAGAAATATGCTCTGACACATTTATTTCATAGAAAACCAATCAAAGTTGCTTGAAAGAAAAACAACAAGCATAATGGAAAATAGTTTCTGACATTTTAACCTAGTTCATTTTTATTTTAATTAAACAGAATAAAAGGAATTTACTCATTTTATTTTCTAATTTAACAAGCAAAGACTAATCTATTATGCCTTCAATTATTGAATCTGGAGCAATATACCTAGCTGAGCATATGCCTAGTCGAAGGTATTTCTTTCAACAATCATACAGAAATGCACCGCCAAAACTTATCCCGGCTATAATCACTTGTCAATTGTCTGTATTCCCCGCAATATTCAGTATATATTTCTTTATATCCGGTTTCATACTATTCTTCGGTGGATATGAGTCTTCTAACTCTAAAAAGTTCAACAATGAATACAAAAATGTAAATATTTTAATAAATTTTTTATTTATTTTGAAAAAATATTTTCTAATTTATAGAAACAAAGAGAAAACATGATTGAGAACAGAGAGAAGGGTCATTTGAAAATTTAATTTATTTCATTGTTTTTAAATGAAAACTTATTTTTTAGGGAAAATGTTTTTAATTATTGGTTTAGTTTTGATATTAATCTCATTAATTGGTTTTTTGGTGTCATTTATTTATTATCGAAAATATGAAAAAGTGAAACGACTTATAAGGCTCTCAAATGTTAACTTTCCTTCTGTTTCTTCAAATGTGGACTTTTCTACACAACAATCCTTAACACAAACACCTAATATTGGTTTCGTATATCCTCTCTAATTATTAATATGATTTCCTTATTAACAATAATAGTATAAATCTTAATATTTTATAAGTTTATCTAGGTTACACTTTTCAAATTAATAAGAAGTATATCTCATTCAAACTTTAATGAATTCAAATTAGAGAAATATATTTTTTGCAAGCACATTTTAATGAATAAATTTTATTTGATTGGGATATAAAGTTCTTTTTGAATTTAATTGATATAAATGTTTATTTACTAGACAAAATAGGAAATGTACCAAGGTCATTGAAATATAATTAAATATATAGAATTGGTTTGATGCGATGTTTTTGTATATCATTATTAGAATATAAATCGCCTTGACAACTTATTGATTTATAAAGAACACGTAATATTAGGTACTATTTATATTATTTATTACAAGATATATTCAACAACTTTTGAGTATATAATGACTCATTTATCTTAAATAACTGTCAATGATTTTAATAATTATTTTGTAAACAGAAGATACTCTAAATTTTGCCCAAGTTTATTTACATATTTATTAAAGTGAATCTAAGAAAAGTATAAGTAAATATTTTTATTTTAATTAACCTAGAATATTAATTTTAATTAGAACTAAATATTTTCAAAAATTTTAATTCTGAACTTGAATAAATTCATAATAAAATTTATTCTTTCTTCACTTTAATTATTTTAAACGTACAAGGTAAGATAATTTTTAAGACTTGTATCTATCAATATTTATTATCAGTATTTTTTTATACTGATTAACTTGCTTGAAAAAAGATTAACTTGCATATCTTTTATTTAGAAAGGCAAAGAAAGGACTGACAACATGTGTTCTATTATCAATGATGTAGCAATGTACATAGGTAGTCATTTTGCCATTCGAAGGGAAATGATGATTATGTCAAATGGTGAACCAGGATTAAGACCAGCTAGATGCATCTGTAAATGTAATATATTTTCAGCGTTTAACTTTATGTTTTTCTTGATTCCCGGAATACTATTTATTTTGGGAAGTATTGAGCCACATCCCTCTAAAATGCATGACGAAAACTATTACATGGTACTATATTTTTCATTAAATTCTATTTTCTTTTTAAGAAACTCAATAAAATAATAGGGCTAGTTGAAAATAAACATATTTTATTTGTATTATTTATTTTGTTTTACTATTTAGTTGATTTTAAACATTGGTTGTTATATTGAGTTTGATATAAAAAGGGTGTTTACCAGGGATAGCGAAAGGACCGAGTCCTAGGGGGGAGGTATTTTGGCAAAATACCCTACCCTAGATAAAAAATTCCAACAGACCTAGTGTCTGTCCATAGACGCTAATGTTAAGGGTCCCAAACTCCTAGGGGGGGTATTTTGAAAATTTTGTCTTCTAGGGGTGTATTCCGGAATACCCCCCCTTTCGCCATCTATCGTGTTTACTATAATTTTATGTTTTTAATTAATTAATTTTTTTAATAGAGACAGAGTCATATTGTCGTCAACAAAGAGAAGAGTCAGTGTTTAATTATATTTAACTTATTGTTATTAATGAAAAATTGTTTTTAGGAAAAATATTCTTAATAGTTGGTATAGTTTTGGTCATAATTTCGTTATTCAGTTTTATTATATCATTTAATTATTGGAGGAAATATGAAAAAGTGAAGAATCGTGAAGAACACTACATAGCAACCATTTCATCAACCGTACCATCAAATGTGAACTTATCTCCACAACAAACCATTACCCAAACTTATAGTCAAACAATCTAATAGTTTTATATCAAATCTATAAACTTATAGATATTTTAAATAATCTCTTATAAGTAAATCTTATTAATTAACAAGCCAAGTTTCTGATCAAAGTGGATAAAACACTATATTTAAAAATCAATTACAATATTTTTAAGATAAATGACCAAATCATAAATTTGGTTATATTTAAACTCATAGAATTGTCAAAACTATCATGATAAATATATTTCATTAATTTCTTTGATTTATGATATATATATTTATCAAAAATATATATTATTTTTAATAACATTGGAATTTTATTTTGAAAAATTAGATAAATTCATGCCTTTTGTTAATTATTAATTATTTCCCAAGAATAGAATATCTTGGAAAAAGGTTGCATGTTTATAATTATAATTAATTATATTATAACTCGTGACTTGAGCTCATTTGAAAAAATATTTTATTTCTAAATAATTAATTATTTTAATGAAATAAAAATAACAATAAATAGAAACTTATAAATATGGATAGACTATTACATTATAAAAGAAAGTTCTAGTCAATATCTTAAGGACCAAGGAAATAGAAGAATAATCAAGTGAAGAGATGGCTAAGAAAGTGAGAGTAATCCCAAATAATTCTATAATAATTCGCCAAAAATCAAAGAAACCGAAAATAATTGAAGAAAATGTTATCATAAATCCCGATAAAACTCTACCGAATGGACTCATAATTGAATCAATTGATGACATTCTCTATAGAATTGGTTTATGTTTGACATCAGTTAGAGATCGACCCAAACGTAATTTCATTGATCACCCCTTAATTAATTTCAGTCTTATCTCACTATTTATGGTCTTAAGAATTATCACTCTTATAATGAATGAGGAAAACCCTCTTCTTTTGAAGGCAATGGGTTGTTATGGCTACTTCATCGGCATTCGAAGACACGCAGATATCCTTGCTATATTTTGTACAATTTCTGCCCTGAGCTCCAAAATTATCTATTATTACAACTATAAGAATGGTATAAAACCAACATTTCTTCGCTTATTCCAAATGATGTCGGGTTCGGTTACCCCCATATCTCTCGGATTAACTGATGAACAACACATCAGAAAACTATTGAAAACAACGAAAAAACATTTTCAATCTCTGATTTTCTTCTCTAAATATTTTAATTTCTCTTCTGGTCTTTGTTTGGTTTTGGGTATATATTTGTTTAACAGCACAGCATATGAGGCCATTGTTTGGGGTCTTCCAAATGCAATACTGTTTGCATTTAATTGTTATTATTTTACGAGTTTACTATACTTACAGATATTCCTCTTTTATATCCTTTGCTTATATCTAAATATGAAAATCAATTCATTAAATGAAAGTCTATTAGAAAAGATGAGAAAAAATCGATTCTTAAAAATCAAAGAAATTCTTCAATCATTTAATTCATTATATTTAGAGATCAATGAATACAATAATTTTTGGTCCCTAATATTATTCAGCTTTTGGTCAATATTAGGTATTCTAAATGTTTTGGTCATTTATATGGCGCTCTTCTCTTCAATTGAGTTTGTATTAAGAATTGTACTCTTGTACTATGCATATGTACAAGGTAATATATTCCTATTCCTCATATTTGTTACATCTTCAGTAACGAAGTCTATCGACAAATCATATAAAATATTGAATACATTTGTTATACTTTATTCTCGAAATAATAAGCTATTAATGAATCACAAGCTAATTGATGTTATCAAGGTTATTTAAAAAACATAGTTTACTTGCTAATATTTAAAATATTTTATCATAGATAACTTCTCTAATTGAAAGGATAGGGTCAGGGAATGAAGGGTTTTCCTGTTGGCAGTTATTCACAATTGATTATTTTCATTGCTATGAAGTGAGTATTTATTCACATTTATTAATAATGGAATTCATTTTATATCCTTTATTAACAGATAATTTGTTTTCTGTCGGCACTTTTCCTAAATGTTTATCTATTAAATAATTAATAACTATTAAAATTTTAGTTAAATATCTATTTTAGTTAAGTTTATTTATTATATCGATTGATATCACCCATGTTTTCCCTCTGGTGTGAAAGAGAAGCGCTTATTATAAATTGATCATATACAGCTTTTCACTTTGAATTTTCCTTGACTGTATAATCTAGTTCAATCAATAAACGCTTGTTTTAATTATCTTTAAAAAATTCTAAAAAAAAATTTTAACAAAATTTTTTTAAAATGATTTAATTTATTTCTATTTAAAAAATTATTTTAATTAATAAGAAATTTATTTTAATTGTTTTTTGCTTTTAAAACAATTTTTATTCCTTCATTAAATTGAAGTTGTCTTCAGTAAAAATGTAATGACTCTTAAATTGCAAATATTGAAGTGCTAGGTCTTCTTTTGAGTTGCAGGATACTATAGCAGGATTACAAGCAAACGCATGATTCTCTATTTTGATCAAGGTGACACATACCAGGACGATCAAAAATGTTTTTGCATAACTGCTGGCATTTAGATTGATGACAACCATAACATTTACATTGGAAACCAAGACTATAGTCAGTGTTAAATCCTTGGTCATTTGCAACACATAATGACTCCCTATAAGGTCGAACTCCAGTACATGAACTAGAACATTTCAGTGGACACCCTACTGATTCACATTCGAAGCATTTCCTTTGAGGTCCACAACAGTGAGCCTCAGGTCGAGAGTATTTCGTTTCATTGACACACATTTTGTTAAATAGTGGACATGGATTAGAACAGACACATTTATTGCCAACAATGCATCCAAACTTATGATTTAGCATGGTACATTTTATACTACATTCAACTGTTGTTGAAGAGTTGTGTCCTGGAGTTGAGACTAAATAATTAGTCGTGAGTTTAGTCGAAGATGTTTTCCCATCGATTGAAGTCATTTGATTTGTTGATGACTTTTCTGTAATAGAAATACTTAGAAATAGACTTTTATCAAATCATTTGCAAATAATGGCTTTTATTAGTTAAATTAGCATGGTATTTAAATACAAATTATATGTTTAAGGTAAGTTTAATAATATTTTAAAAAGGTTATATTTTAAATATGTTTGTGCTAGTTTATATTATATTATCCAATCATTTAAATATAGTGATATCTCCCACTTTGTGTTTACAAACGCAACGTTCTAGATCATCTTTTTGAATACATTGTCCTGGTGATTTGTGCGTTTCTTGACATAAATGGCCACAAATACTGTTATCACATCCAATGCAAACACATTTAAATCCTTTACTTAAATCGTGTGGATTCTTGGGAACACATTTACTACTTTTGTAGAGTTTTCTTTCCCGACAAAACTGACAGCAATTCTTTCGACATAACTTTGACTGACATTCAAAGCAACGAATTGTGTCATTCACACAATGGGCTTCAGGTCGGGAACAATTGTAAACCGTAACATTAGTACAGTCTTTGTTATGTTCCGGACAGGGCTCAGAACACTTACAACCGTCAGGAGTGCATTTACCAAATTTACTGCCATTAATATAAACGCATTCGTAAAAACAGTCCCATATATTGCATGGAATGGGAGTTGATATCGTAGGAATGGCTTTAAAACAATTATATATTAAAAATTTCAAAAATATATACAAATAAATCATTTAAATATAATATTTTAAATTTTAGAAGAAATTAAAATTAATTAAATGAGTATAAATATTAAAATAAATAAATGCAATATCATGTTTAAATCAATGGAATTCTATATAAAATTAAATAAAAAAAATTAAAACAAAAATTTTAAAATTATTTAGAAGAATTTATGAAATTGTAAATTAAAAAAATTATAAATATAATTAAAGATTTCTATGGTAGTAACTTAGAAATAAAATATAACGATTTATAATTATTTATAAAAAGATATATATATACAGTCGCGGAAAATTCGAATGTAGGTTGGTTGAATGAGTACTATGCCGAAACTAGTTGATGAATTAAAAAGATTTTTTTGCATGATTAATCTAGCATAATAAACCTTAAAAGTGAAAAAAATTAAATTTGAAAATTATCATGATTTTTGGAATTAAATAAGAATAAATAAAAGTGCAAAATTTCCGTTTATTGAATACATTTTCTAGTTTATTTCAAATGGTAGATTTCTGCTTTTTATATATTATTAAAGTGTATTATCCAGCTACATCATACTCGAAAATTATTGGAATTGTTCAAGCGGTTTAGCTAATATTTGACAATTAGTAACAGTCATTCTAGCATTCCCAAACAGTGTTTTGCTTCAAAACTGCATCTAGAAAATTTTGATCTCATATGCATTTATTTCCAATGATCATGATAATCTTCAAATTTTATCCTGTTCATTTTCAAGGTGTATTATCCTAGATTAATCTTGCAAAAAATCTTTTTAATTCATCAGCTAGTTTCGGCAGGGTACTCATTCAACCAACCGTCATTCGAATTTTCCGCGACTGTATGTAACTCAAAAAGTAAGATAGATAGAAATTTGAAAATCTTATTTAGTCTACTCAAAATTTAAGTCGACACGTGTTTTGTGATTCTCGATTATATCAATTAATAACAAAATAACGAAAATTCGTAAAATTTTTGAAATTTTGAAAATTAAAAAAAACTATCATGTAAAATTCATTGCAAATCACATGAAACACTAGATGGATCAAAAAGTTTGTATTGTGGGAAAATTTGTATCTCTTCTAAACGACTTGAGATATTCAAATACACTTAAACCTCCTTAATTCAAAATAAATCAAAAAACAGTTTCCTTTATAAAGGTGTTTCCATAATAGAAAGGTGAAGTTATGGAGGTTTGAGTGTAACAAGAATTTCGCTAGATTAGCATTATAAAAATTTAGATCACTTGGTTGATGGAGATTTTTATGTTTTATGAATTAAGAATATTATGTGGAGAAAGTTTGTGCCTCAATCTTGGGTGCAAAAGGATTATATACACCTTGTTTCAAAACTAACTAGGAAAACTCAACAAGCTATAATTTATAAACCCCTTGATGAAATTAAACAAAATTTTATAAAAAGATACCTTAACTCCCCGTTTGATTAATATAATATTTAATTTTAAAATATTTATTTATAGCAGGGATGGCCAAAGGCGGCCGCTCCCAGGGGGGTATACCCCTCCCTGGACCAAAAAAACCTTAACAGACCTAGTGTTTGTCCATAGACGTAATGTTAAAGGTTTCAATGTTCCAGGGGGGGTATTTTGCCAATTTTACTGCTCCAGGGGGGGTATTTTGAAATACCCCCCCTATTGGCCATCCCTTTTTTTAGGTTTTTCAAAATTATGAAAATTAAGATTTTAGCATTTTTCGTATGATATCCTCTTAAGTTTGGTGCCTTCTTGGGACTTTTTCTTAATTTCAATCAAAATGTTCCAAGCAACAAAATTGTTCCTACTCAAATACCTTACCAAAAAATCATAAAGCAACTACCCTAATTTTCCGCATATAACACGCGTGTTATAGGAGAAAAAAAGTGATTTTTTTTAAATTTAAAGAGTGTGTGTTATACATGGGGTGCGTGTTATATGTGAATTTTTTCAATTTTTCCCTATAAATTTAATATGAATCTGTATTGAATAAAATTTATTAATTTTTCTGACTTCCCTTCAACCATATAAATATGAATATGGTTGGTTTACAATTATTAACCCGGGATGCTAGTCCCTCACGGTATGTGGTGGCATAGGACATACAGTGTGGTTCAAATCTAACTAGGACAACTTAACTCTCTATATTTCTTTAACCTCTTGATAAAATTTAATGAGAATAAGCATGCATATACAATAACTCCCCCCATTGTTTAATATATAATTTTATTTTTTATAAATATTAACTAGGGCTAATTATTCGAAAATAATTAAGAAAGTTGAATTTTTTATATGATTTGCCATCAATTTTGATCTCATCTAGCGAGTTTATTTC